>JBBPFJ010000783.1:0-21801 GCA_037975025.1 Excoecaria agallocha | reverse complement strand
AAAATAAAATAAAATTTATTTAATATCAGAAATATATAGCAACCGGTCTATTGTTATCCAGACTATAACTGAAAACCAAAATATATATAAAAAAAATTCAAATCAAAATACTGAATTGATTAAAAAATTTCGATTTGATTTCAGATAAGTTTTTCAATAATTTTTTTTTTTTCACGTACCTAACAAACACATCTAGAATAGAGATCAACACATGAACATAAGGTGTTTTTTCTATTATTTTATAATATTACACTAAATTCTATATGTATAATATATAGTAGAATATCGTAATCCTATTAGTCTTCCTTTAAATTAAGAAATTTGACTATTTCCTACTATTAGTGAATTTGAATCCAATTTGTCTCTTTCCTTTTAGAGGACATTATCGCATATCTCATTTAGATTGATAATTAATATATACTTAAATCTAGGGATGCTCACGGGGCGGGGATTCCCCGGCCCCGGCGGGGACCCGCCCCGTTCGGGGCGGGGAATCCCCGAAATTTTCCCCCGCGGGGACGGGGACGGGGAAAAAAAATCCCCGTCCTAGAATCGGGGACGGGGACGGGGAACGGGGTATCCGCCCCGCGGGGATCCCCGCCCCGATATGTTATTACTATTATATCCCTAATTTTCTATTTATTTACGTTTGTGCCATTGACTATAAATACATCCTAATAAACCCTAACCTTCCCTTACATTTCTTCTTCTCCCGCAGCTGCTCCTCTCCTCTCTCTCTCTCTCTCTCTCTCTTCTCCGATCTTCCCCTCCTTCGCTCCGGTACGTCGTCTCTTCTTCTCAAAGATATGTTATTACTATTATATCTCCTTTTTTGGACCTCTGTAGCTGTCGATTTGCAAAGAATTGTTGTAGAGAACAACCTTGGCGGAAAGCTCGTGGGCTTATTGCACGAAACTGGTTCTAAGCAGCTCGTGGAATGGATTCTGCTTCAATATCTGTTTCAAGCAATGCCAGAAAAATTACAGCCAAAGAAATTCAACTAGTAAGCCATTTTGATTTATGTCTGTTGCAGAAGCATCATCGTGTAGATTACTTGAGCAGCAATGTCTTCTGATGAAGTGCCCTGCGTTTTCAAAGGTTCCATTAGTTCCTGTACGGAGTGGGATCCAACAAATGCCGGTAAGTTGTCCTTGTAAGAATTCTACTTTCTTTAAAACGTGAATGAAATTTGAGAAAGGACTTGGATAAACAGAATATAATAAATTAGGTGATGTCAAGCTGATGCATCTAGCAATTCCCAGTTCAGGTTTTAGGGAAGCTAATAGGATGTTGGAAAGAGAAAACAAAGAGAAAAGCTATATCATAGAGTTAATATCTTGAAAAAAATTAAAATAGTAGTGTAAGCTATAACTTCGTTTCCTGCTTCGGAACTGGCGTCCAAAAAGGTTCAGTAAATCAATGTATAAAACCAAGCAGATATTTGGGTAGTTTCACTGCTGATATGGTTGAAATACCCGTGTTTCTTTCTTCCTATGTAAACTCTTGACTTGTACTCTTCCTATATATTCGCAAATTGTTGTTTTTGGCGTGGGTATACGCTCAGTCATTTGGTTTAGAGGTTGAGTTGGGTTTTGCAGAGCTTAGGGGTTGGTTTTTAGTATGATAAAGAAGAGACAGAGAAAACAATAATCACATTAACGCGCTCCTTGTTTCTTTGTAGTCCTGCTGGATCCAAGTACAATGAAAGTAACGTTGGAAGCCTCTTATATCATTCTGAATTAATTAAGGCTGCTGTTCTTTTCGTGTAGTTCAGCTAACAATCTACCTACGGGACACTCCATTATACAGCAGCCTTCAATTCCACCAAGGTCATCCCCAGCCTGACATTAACGACATCAATCAAATGCAAATAAATTCTGGGTTACAGTGAGTTCGAACGTTCTTGAAATTTGTACTTCTATTTTATTTCCTGCTCAGGTTTACTGTCATTAGATCGGGGCGGGGCGGGGCGGGGAATGCATCGGGGAACGGGGTTCTCCGCGGGGAACGGGGATCCCCGCGGGGAACGGGGATCCCCGCGGGGCGGGGACGGGGGGAGTTTTCTCCCCGTGTTCCAGGCGGGGACGGGGACGGGGAATCCCCGACATTGCATGGGGCGGGGAGTGGGGACCCCTTCCCCGCCCCCGCCCCGCCCCGTGAGCATCCCTACTTAAATCGGCTACTAATCAACCGGTTCATATTAATCCATGGTGGCCGGTTCAATGGTTTAGCAGAACCTATAATCTAACATGTTCCACATATCTAGAGAATTTGTTGATATTAGTTTGTAAATATGAAGGACAGAGAAGCAAAAGCCTATTTTAAGCTTTAACATTAAAAAATAATAGAAATAGAATTTTCTAAATATGCAAGCATTTTCTGGCTGTAGACGTAAATAGAATATTTGCAATTGCCCTTGAAATTTTCCCCTATAAATACAGCTATACCAATTGCAAATCATCCTGAGGAGAAACCAAAACACAGAAAATGAAACTCTTAGCCTTACCTCTACTTTTATCCCTTTTGATCTCAGTTTGTTTTGCTGCGAAAACCAATAGTAATGCAGATCTTGTACAATGCCTTAAGACCAATTCTCAGCCATCAAATCCCATTGCCGATGCCATTTTCACCACTGACAGTTCTAATTTTACATCTGTTTTAACTTCTTACATAAGAAATCTCAGATTTTCATCTCCTCAAACCCCAAAACCTGTTGCAATTGTAACAGCAAAACATGAATCCCATGTCCAGGCTGCTGTTATATGTTGCAAGAAACTGGGTTTACAGATGAGAATCCGAAGCGGAGGTCATGATTACGATGGACTTTCCTATGTTTCAACTGTCCCTTTTGTTATTCTTGACATGAACAATCTTCGAGCCATCGATATAAATGTGGCCGAAGAAACTGCTACTGCTCAGGCAGGGGCAATTCTCGGCGAACTTTATTACACCATTGCAAATAAAAGCAACGTTCATGCTTTTCCTGCTGGGGTGTGCCCTGGATTAGGACTTGGAGGCCATTTCTCCGGCGGTGGATATGGAAACATGTTGAGGAAATTTGGTCTGTCTGTGGATCACATAATTGATGCACAAATCGTTGATGTAAATGGTAAAATTCTTGACAGGAAAGCAATGGGAGAAGATCTGTTTTGGGCTATCAGAGGTGGAGGTGCAGCAAGCTTTGGTGTCATTCTTTCCTGGAAAATAAAACTGGTTCGTGTACCTGAAAAAGTTACAGGTTTTACGCTCGTGAAGAACATAGAGCAAGGTGCCACTGATCTTACTTATAAATATCAACAAATTGCAGACAAAATGGATGAAGATTTATTCATCAGATTGATTCTAACACCAGCAAATGGAAGTTTACCAGGTCAGAAAACTGTAAACGCTTCATTCACTGCTTTGTTTCTCGGCGATTCGAACAGACTTCTAACAATAATGAGCAAAAATTTTCCTGAATTGGGTGTACAAAAGAAAGATTGCATTGAAATGAGATGGATAGAATCTACACTTTATTATCTTGGTATGCCTCCAGGATCAGTACCCTTAGAAACTTTACTTAACAGGGTTCCAAAGAACTCAGTTTACTTGAAAAGAAAATCAGATTATGTGAAACAAGTGATCTCAAAGCCAGACTTGGAGGCCATGTGGAAGGTGATGATGGAAACAGATGTATCAATGCAATGGAACCCTTATGGAGGAAAAATGGCAGAGATACCAGAAACAGAAACTCCATTTCCACACAGAGCTGGGATTTTATTCTTGACTCAGTACAATTATAATTGGAATGATGCAAAAGATACAGAAAAGTCTCTGAAAGCAATAAGAAGTCTATATGATTTCATGGCTCCTCATGTATCTAAGAACCCTAGAGAGCATTTCTTCAACTACCGTGATATTGAAATTGGTAGCATTGGTGCTGCCGGAAATGGGACTTTTCAGGATGCATCTGTTTATGGGACTCAGTACTTTAAGGGTAATTTTGAAAGATTGGTTAAAATCAAAACGGCCGTTGATCCTGATAATTTCTTTAGGTATGAACAAAGTATTCCTACACAGGCAGGGATTTCTAGGAAAACTATCAAGTGATTGATGTTTCTTTGTTCAATCAAGTAGTGCATGTCTTTGAAATATAAAATTTTTACTTCCTATAATCCTATAAAATTATTTCATGATTTTATTTATTTATTAATTAAAATAGCAAGACTTTGACAGTCTTAATTCCATATTCAAATTCGGAACAGTCAGTAGACAATCCGGATCCAATTATTGAATGATCACTTCAAGTTGTAGTCAATTTAATTAAGCCCTTTAATTATTTATTTTGATTATTATATTTTTGGGGTGGGATGAAAATCTAATCGTTGGTCAATGGTTTTAACTCTAAACTCTTAAATTATAACTAAAAAAAATAATTTCAGATTAGTAGTATAAAAGAAAGTAAAGTATTTTGTGGCTAAGAAAGTTAAACGAGCAAATGCCAACTTAGGATGTAAGTTGACTTAGTGATTAAGTTGTTTGAATAGAGTTGGTTTAGAATTAGAAGTGAAGTATGTGAAAGCAAGCCCAAGAAAATATTTAACGGGACGGATCCTTCTCTTTAGTTTACTTTGCAACGGAACTTACAATTTTTATTTATTTATTTATTTATCGAAATAAGGTTATGATTAGTTTTTAACATTTTGTTGAATAAACTAATTTGCCCTTTGAAGCCAATTTACCTTAACGTTTTGATATTGGGTAACAAATATACACTCATATTCTCTTAAATTTTTCAATTTTATATTATTTCCTCGATTCAATTTCAATTTTTTTCCAAATTTATTTTTCCATTTATATTACATTCAAAACTTATAAATTTGCTCTAAAATATTTATATCAAGCTCTAATATCAATCAAATCGACCCTGTTAATGCCGATGCCGTTAATATAGAGTTTACGAAAGTTATTTATAGGAACATTTCTGTATCAATTTTCATTACATCAAAAAAATATTTTTACTCCAAAACACACAAGCGGCACTTTAGGTATCTGAAAAAATATGAAAGGCATTTTTGTATATTTCTCCATGTTAAAATTTCTAGTAATATTGATTACATTTTTTTTTTATTTAACCCTTATGTATGCACTAAAATGAGATAATTAATAAAGTGAAAATATAACTGATGATTGTCGGTTCGAGTGGCACTCCAAAACAAACAACCGGCACTTTAGATTCTATTTTTACTTCATGCATGGATTATATAACATTGGAAGAACCACCTTTAATTATAAATCTAATAGTGCTTCAACTTTGAATTAGTCGGTCTTGTAGACTTGAAGAAACTGCACCAAATATCGAACAGTTGTAAGAAAAAAAAAAAGTAAAGTGAAAATATATAATCATATATAATTAATAAAAAAATATTTTACTTCTTCTGTTCTTTTTTATCTATCACTTTTATATAAAATTTAAATTCTATTTATCTATTATTTTTATACTTTTAATATAATTTAATTTTTTTTAATTTTTTTCAATAAAGTTAGAACCAATTAAATTTGATAATTTAGTTTTAATCACGTAATTTAATATTAAATTTAAATTTATTTATTATTTTTTAATTTTAGTAAAAACAACAAAAGTAATAAATAAAAAACCGGGAAGAGTAGTAAATTATGATTAAAATTTTATAAAATTGATGTTAATTAATAATTTTTAAAAAAATTTATCATAAATTAAAAGTTGTCAAATTGAGTAAAATTGAAGGAGTAAGTGATAAAGTTGTCAAATTGAGTAAAATTGAAGGAGAAAGTGATAAATTGTCTAACTTTAAAATTTATTAATAATTGAGGTGCAGGTTCTATCAATATATTTATTAGCATTAAAGTATTAAAATCCGTTTTCTATACTGTCTTCATTTCCTTTTGGAAAGAGATAAATGGCCAGATTTTAATGGCCATAAATGTGGAGCTACTGATAAAATGTGCACGTTGCCTTTTAGCTCTAAATCTACAAAAGGTAAACAAAAAAAAAAAGAAGATATTTTTGATATTTTCAGCACGATATGGCTATTCTAGCCGCGATTTGTATGGACAATTTAACAAAATGTCTATTTAGACTATTTTATCAAAATTAAGAAGGCTAAAAGTATAATTCACTCTCTAACGTTTTACCAAAAAAAAAATTATTTTTTTTTGTTATAAATAAAAGTAGAATCAGAATAAAATATAGAAAAAAATAAAAACTATAATTTCTCTATTATGTTATTGTATGTCTAAAATAATAATACTGAAAATATTGTATGTCTAAAATAATAATACTGAAAATATTTATAGTATTCCTACACAGGCAGGGATTTCCAGGAAAACTGTCAAGTGATTGATGTTTCTTTGTTCAATCAAGTAGTGCATGTCTTTGAAATATAAAATTTTTACTTCCTATAATCCTATAAAATTATTTCATGATTTTATTTATTTATTAATTAAAATAGCAAGACTTTGACGGTCTTAATTCCATATTCAAATTCGGAACAGTCAGTAGACAATCGGATCCAATTATTGAATGATCACTTCAAGTTGGAGTCAATTTAATTAAGCCCTTTAATTATTTATTTTGATTATTATATTTTTGGGGTGGGATGAAAATCTAATCGTTGGTCAATTAAAAAGTTGTCAATGGTTTTAACTCTAAACTCTTAAATTATAACTAAAAAAAATAATTTCAGATTAGTAGTATAAAAGAAAGTAAAGTATTTTGTGGCTAAGAAAGTTAAACGAGAAATGCCAACTTAGGATGTAAGTTGACTTAGTGATTAAGTTGTTTGAGTAGACTTGGTTTAGAATTAGAAGTGAAGTATGTGAAAGCAAGCCAAGAAAATATTTAACGGGACGGATACTTCTCTTTAGTTTTCTTTGCAACGGAACTTACAATTTTTATTTATTTATTTATCGAAATAAGGTTATGATTAGTTTTTAACATTTTGTTGAATAAACTAATTTGCCCTTTGAAGCCAATTTACCTTAACGTTTTGATATTGAGTAACAAATATACACTCATATTCTCTTGAATTTTTCAATTTTATATTATTTCCTCGATTCAATTTCAATTTTTTTTCCAAATTTATTTTTCCATTTAAATTACATTAAAACTTATAAATTTGGTCTAAAATATTTATATCAAGCTCTAATATCAATCAAATCGACCCTGTTAATGCCGATGCCGTTAATATAGAGTTGACAAAAATTATTTATAGGAACATTTCTGTACAATTTTCATTACATCAAAAAAATATTTTTACTCCAAAACAAACAAGCCGCACTTTAGGTACTTGAAAACACATGAAAGGAATTTTTGTATCTTTCTCCATGTTAAAATTTCTAGTAATATTGATTACATATTTTTTTATTTAACCTTTATATATGCACTAAAAATAAGATAATTAATAAAGTGAAAATGTAACTGATGATTGTCGGTTCGAGTGGTAAAAAATTCAAATGTCTATAAATGAATTTTCAGATTCAAAATTTACTTCATGCATGGAGTATATAACATTGGAAGAACCAACTTTAATTATAAATTTGATAGTGCTTCAACTCTGAATTAGTCGGTCTCGTAGGCTTAAAGAAACTGGACCGAATATTGAACAGTTGTAAAAAAAAAAAGTAAAGTGAATATATATAATCATATATAATTAAAAAAAAATATTTTGCTCCATCCGTTCTGTTTTATCTATCATTTTTATATAAAATCTAAAATCTATTTATCTGTTATTTTTATACTTTTAATATAATTTAATTTATTTTTTCAATTTATTTTTCTTTTTTCAATAAAGTTAAAATCAATTAAATTTGATAATTTAATTTTAATCACATAATTTAATATTAAATTTAAGTATATTATTATTTTTTAATTCTAGTGAAAACAATAAAAGTGATAAATAAAAAAAGGGAAGAGTAGTAAATTATAATTAAAATTTTATAAAATTGATGTTAATTAATTATTTTTTAAAAAATTTATAATAAATTAAAAGTTGTCAAATTGAGTAAAATTGAAGGAGTAAGTGATAAAGTTGTCAAATTGAGTAAAATTGAAGGAGTAAGTGATAAATTGTCTAACTTTAAAATTTATTAATAATTGAGGTGCAGGTTCTATAAATATATTTATTAGCATTAAAGTATTAACATCCGCTTTCTATACTGTCTTCATTTCCTTTTGCAAAAAGATATAAGATTATGTTTGGTAGGATAGATTGTAATGTAATATAATTCAAAGTGTAATTAATTTTTTATTTGTTAACATAAATTTTTAACAATGTAATTTAATAATGTTTACAAATGTATTTGTGAATATATTTATTAATGTATTCCCAAATTCTTCAATTTTGTTTCGTATTTTTCATTACATTATTTTTACGAGTTCAAAAATAAATTATTTTTAACATGACATTGGAGTGATGATGCTAATTTTTTATTTTAATGAATTAATACATTTTTAACATGAATTAATTTATTTTAATGCTAATTTTAACATGACCGGGATGAATAATACCGTCCGAAAGTTGCCGGAAATTATAAAATTTTTATTACACCACTGGAAATATACTATTAATGACGAGTACAGTGATATAATTTGAGATAAAAATGAATTTATTTAGGCCGCTAAAAGTCAAAAATAAAAATAAGTAGTGGAACCATAAAGAGTTGACCAAAACTTTGACTGGCTAAAAAATATTTTACAAATCTTAAAACATTATTCTAATCCATAGAATCATTTGAAATAATGTAAATAAATTTTTAAAAGTGAAAAAATAATTTTTAGATAAATTCAAAAAATTGACTTTCGGACTTATAATTTAATTTCGAATTTTGAAATATACCGAAGCGAACTCGTTTTAGGCTAAATTTTAAAACCAAGCTAAATAATATTTTTGGATTATTTTGGAATAATTTTGGTAAAAATTTGATAACAAAATAAATTGGACCAATCATAAGTGGACAAATGAATTAATCATAGCCGTTTGATAAAAAACTTGATGATCAATTTTTGATCATTGATCAAGCCATATATAAGCATTATACATTTGAAATTTTCAATTATTTTTCACTCATATTTTCAGCTAAATATAGAAATGTATTAGTATTTACATTACATTACTAATGTAACCAAACATTGTAATATAATCACAATTCCATTGCATTACATTATATTTTTTAATTCATTACATTACCTAATGCATTACAATCCATTACATCTTACTAAACATAGCCTAAATGGCCAGATTTTAATGGCCATAAATGTGGAGCTCCTGATAAAATGTGCACGTTGCCTTTTAGCTCTAAATCTACAAAATGTAAATACAAAAAAGGATATTTTTGATATTTTGAGCACGATATGGCTATTCTAGCCACGATTTGTATGGACAAAATTTAACAAAATGTCTATTTAGACTATTTTATCAAAATTAAGAAGGCTAAAAGTATAATTCACTCTCTAACGTTTTACAAAAAAAAATGATTACATTTTTTTGTTATAAATAAAAGTAAAATAAAAACAAAATGTTGAGAAAAATGAGAAGTATAATTTCTCTATTATATTATTGTATATCTAAAATAATAATACTAGAAGTATTTATAGATAAACACTTTATCTATATAGAAAATAAATAAATTTAGAAAGCAAATAGATTTAGCAAATAAATTAAGTAATAAATGAAATAACAAATAAATGAAGTCATCCAATTAAATAGGAATATTTCACAACACTTCCCCTTAGATCACTAAACATACCTCGTTAAAATCTTGCTAAGAAAATCCAATAGGATAAAAACTTAGTGACAGAAAAAGAATACAATATTCATATGTACTTTCCCTCAATAATAGAATGAATCACACTAAATCATTTAATTGGCACATTCCAATGTTGTGCACATGCTTGTTGAAAATTTAACATGGTAGGGCCTTTATGAACAAATCTACTGGATTATCACTTGAGCGAACTTTGCAAATATCGATCCATCATTCTTTCATAAGTTCATGAGTATAAAAGAATTTTTGTGAGATATGTTTGGTTCTATCTCCTTTGATATAGTCACCTTTGAGTTGTGAAATACATGCTGTGTTGTGAAATACATGTTGTATTATCCTCATACAATTTTGTTGGCTTTTTCTCCACCACTAATCCACTTGTTCCCTTAATATGTTGAGTCATGGTTCTCAACCACACACATTCACGACTTGCTTCATGGATGGCTAATATTTCTAAATGATTTGAAAAAAGTAGCAGTGATTGTTTACTTAACAGATCGCAAAGAAATAGCAGTATCACCATATGTGAAGATATAACCTGTTTGTGACCAAGCTTTATGAGGATCTTATAGGTATCTAGCATCAGTATACCCTGCCAATTTTGAATTTACTCTTTTTGGAAAAACAAACCCATGTCAGACGTACCATGAAATAACGTAGAACATGTTTTACACCATTCCGGTATCTTCAAGTTGGTGCAGAACTAAATCTTGCTAGCAAATTAACTGCTAAAGCTATATCTTGTCTAGTGCTATTTGCAAGATATAAAAGTGTATCTATTGCATGAAAATATGGTACTTTAGAACCAAGAATATCTTCATTATCTTTTTGTGGACGAAAATGATATTTTTTGACATCAAAAGAGTTAACAACCATTGGAATGCTTAATGGATAATATTTATCCATATAAAATTATTTCAAGATTTTCTCTATATAAGCTGACTGATGCACAAGAATTCCTTTTTCAAATATTCTGTACTAATAGATATCTCTTCTGGAGTCCCTACTATGTTTAAGTCATCAACATAAACTATAACTATAGCAAATCCTAAATTTATTTTCTTGATAAAAATGCATAGACAAATTAAATTATTCTCACACCCATTTTTCACTAAGTATTCAATTAGGTGATTATACCATATGCGTTCAAAAGTTGCTTTAATCCATACAAAGATCTTTGGAGTTTAATCGAGGACAAAAATCTGTCACGCTTCTAGCGGACTTTAAAATCATTGATATTATTACAAAATATCTTGCATAGACAATAATTGTTTGCTTTTTTCCATTTGATAAGTCATTTTATCAATCTTAAGGGGTTACGGACATTCATAATCATGGGATTTATAATAAACACTTGCCCTTGAATGTCCATTAATACGTATTATACCTCATTAAAAATCTACTAGAAAAAATTATGTGGGATAAAAATTCAGTAAAGGAAAAAAGGGTACACAATATCTTTAATACACATCATAAGTTGGCTCATTAAAAACCTTAATAGGAAAATCCAATGGGAAAAACCTTAGTTATGGAAAAAAGAGTACAACATGTATTTTTATTCCCTTTATAATAATATCGATACAAAACTTTAAATCTGTGCATGTAGAGTTTCGATATATAATATTATAAAGTTCTTTTTCTAAAATGAGCCACATATCTTCTGGATATGCTTACTATATATCTTCTAGATATATTATGCATGAACTAAAAAATAACAACTTATATGCTATACATAAGCATGTACAAATTCATCTACACATCTTTCATTTCTTTAAGATGAGAAATTTTATAAAATCTAATAATATAGTCATATGTACAACGAGTATATGATCAATATACTTTTATACCATATCATCAATAAATTATCCATTCTCAAATAATTTTCTTAACCATTCTTGTTCTTTCTCTTAATTATCAACCACTTATGGTGGTGAGAATTAATCATAGAATAGTAATAATTATCATTTCTTAAACATACCATTTTCATGGCCATAATTATATATTGCTTCATTCATTTCAAGGAATTAAACAAATGTAATAAAATAATAGCACAATCATATAATATTTATAACAAATGAATACATTGAATAACTTAATTCAAACATTTCTAAAAAATTACTTAAAGATAATAAAATTATCCAAATACAATATATATGATTATATAGAGAACTAAAATCTATAAAATAATATGTAATTTTAAGTAACAATTCGAAAATTATCAGGTAATGTATGAGTACATAATGCATCATAACAATAATATATGATCATGAAATATGTTGTATCTAATTTCTTTACAACTGTTGGAGTACTTAATGGAAAATAATATATAAACATATAATCACATTATAAAAAAATTTTCTTTCAATCAAATAGTATTCAATATTTAATTCGAGACAAAATTTAGTTTACAAAATTTGTTAAAGTATTTTAAACTCTTTAAGAGTTTTAGTAATTAAAATCATAAATAAATCATTACAATACATAAAATATAACATTTCAAAATCATATACATGAAATTTATTATCATATAGATAAATAGTATCAATTAGTTAAAAAATATATGTATTTTTGCAATCAATGCCAATCCATTACAATAAATGTCATAAAATAAATCATATTTTACGAATTTATTATTTATTGCATAAATACCAATTGTACTCATTTGGCATCATATTTTTCAATATTTTGAACTGCATGTCCAAAAATTTATATTGAATGCAATCAATAGTTGTATTTTTCAACATATTTAATTTAAAATCCTTGTTATATTTAAAAAATCAACATCAATATTTTTATACAAAATATTGTCAACAATTGTATCCTTTTCGGTTCCTTTTTAATGGCAAATGACATATTGAGATCTCTTATTTAATTTCAGGTACCTAAGCCACTTTTGAGATTTAAAAATTAGTTATGTCATAAGTCTTTTCAAGAGTACCCACCTCCATAATATGATCATACGAATTTATTTGCTCATTTCCATTTTGTAGATTTTATTTTTATTTGGAACCGAATAATTTATCCTATAAGGCAAATTGTTCTATTGTGACATTGTTCTGAATTGGAGCATTTGTAGATAATCATATGATGACATTTAATAAATATCTACACATTAACAAATACATTGGCATCATAATTAACTGATCTTTTGAACTTCAAGTTTACAATATGAGGATCTAAATATACATAATGTATTTATTTATTTTAGCTACTTTCTTCCCCTGATATTAGGAAAGCTATTAAACAAAATGCAATTTTCAACTAAAATTGCAATTGAAGAATTTTATGATATTTATTAGCATAATGCATGTAAGTATTGCTTACATCAATATTATATATTCATATATAAAAATAACATTGTTGTTCTCATAAAAATATATAGTAATTAACCGGAGGCATTTAGTAAACATTTTTTGCTAGACCTTGGAGTATGAACATGTATAAGGGGCTTATAACAATCTTTTATCCATGGCATATGATGACTAATATTATCAAGAAAAATATCTTGATTGCATAATCTGGAGGTTGTGCACTTAATTTGAATAATCTCACAAACTACAGGTTATGAGTTGATAATAAACTCACATGTGAATATTTTATTTATGTATCTTTCAAAAATATTTGAGTATTTCACATGGTGGATAGTGGGCCCACATATATTATCTTTATTTAATCTAGAATGAAGGAAATTTAACCCCTTTATTAGCTGGTGATATTTACTTCTTGAGAATAAGTAGGTTATGAGAATTCCTTAAATTGAACTAAAAGAAACTTTTGATTCTTTAATAAATATGTATGTATGAATTCTCAATAATTTATACATTATAATTGATCCGAAATTGTCAAACCAATCATGTCAAATAATCAATTGTTAATTAGTAAACTTTAGGTTTATTATTTTATTATATCAATTGATAAATATTAAGTTTCTTAATATTAATATCAAACAATTAGTAAACTTCACATTTATTAATATTTGTGATAGTTAATAAACTTCATATTTATTAGTATTTATTTTAATTTTTTAATTTTACTATAATAAATAAACTTCAAGTTTATTGATATTATATCACTTAATTAATAAACTTCATGTTTACTGATGTTTGTATAATTGGTAAACAATAAGTTACTAATATTTGTACAACAATTATTAAATTTCAGGTTACTAATATTTGTATCTATTAGTAAACTTCGAGTTTACTAACATTTGTATCAAAATAAAATCAAATTATTTTTAAAAAAATATATTACTAATCTTATAAAAAGTGGATCTCGAGTATTTCTCTCTCAGTCTCAAAATGTTATCTATTTCAACAAATATCTTTTAAAAATAAATTTTTGTAGGATATATTGGAGAAATAATATATTTCATAACAAATTATATGTGAGTGATTACATTATAACTCTTCAGTAGCCTTCAAATAATTGTACTACGCATAACAAAAATATACATATAGTAAATCAAATACGAAAATATGGCTTTACATAAAATATATTCATCATATATATAATATAAGAATTAAAATATAATTAAGAAATGATCAATTTGTAATTATGCAAAACAAATTACTAAAATTATGTTAATGTCCATAGCAATGGAAAATGCAAATCTCATTTTTTCTTAATATTTTTTTGTATATTGAAGTTTTAAAATTTATTGTAGGGTACAATACAATATATGAAAAATAAATTTCTTGGAATCAACCTTAGGTTGTTGATACTGGGGCCACGCATCATATGACTGCAAATTTGAAAAATCTTTCTCTTCATTCTGAATACTCTGAACCTGAAGAAGTTCAAAATGGTAATTTTATACTTTTTCCCATTTCTCATGTTGGTTCTTCTTCTTTTTTTCTATTGGTAATCATAATCTCTCTCTTCGTGATATTTTACATGTTCCTGCTTCTCTTTATAATCTTCTTTCTATTTTTGCTCTTACTAACTTTAATCCTATTTCTATTGAATTATTTTCTGATTCTTTTGTCATTAAGGATTTGGATACGAAGCAGGTTATCCATAGAGGCCGAAATGATAAAGGACTTTATTCCTTATGCTTGTAGTCCTATGCTATCTCACCTAGTGCCTCTGTAGCTAGTTTAAAATTTTGGCATACTCATTTTGGTCATGTTGCCTTTCCAGTTGTTCAAAAAGCTCTTTTAGATAGTTCTATTTTGCTTTCCAATGATTCTAGTAATAACCTTTATGATGTTTGTTGAAGTAGTAAAATGCATAAATTACCATTTTTGGCTTTACTTCTGTTACTCATCATCCGCCTGATTTAATTTGTTCTGATGTTTGGGGAACGTCTCCTATTAAATCTTCTGATGGCTTTTCCTATTATGTTATTTTCTTTAATCATCACTCTAAATACACATAGATATAATTTTTTATCTTCTGATGTTCTAAATACCTTTATGCATTTTTGTACCATTGTTAAAAATTATTTTGGGCATCGAATAAAATAGTTTCAAGCTGATTGGGGTGGAGAATTTCAAACACTTACATCTTATCTTAAAACACATGGCATTTCTTAATGCATTTCTTGTCTATATACCCCTGAATAGAATGGGTATACAGAAAGAAAATATCGTCATATTGTTGAAACTGGCCTTGCCTTATTAAATCACAATTCCTTACCCCTCTCTTATTGGACATATGCCTTTGATTGTGTTGTTTATAATATTAATATATTTCCCACTCCTACACTTCAACATGACAATTCATTTCACAAATTATTTGGCACACAACCTAATTACAAATTTTTAAAAGTGTTTAGTTGTCTCTGTTATCCTTGGTTGCTTCCATATGCTAAAAATAAACTTAAACCTCGCTCTATTCCTTGTGTTTTTCTTGGTTATAGTAAAATACATAAAGGGTATAAATTTTTAAATTGTCAGACCAATAATATTTTTGTCTCACGCCATGTGTTGTTTGATGAACAAGTTTCCCATTTGCATTATCATCTTCCTCTTCTGTGATGTCAGCATCAACATCCCACAGCTCCCTTCCTTATCGTTGGTCACATTTCCCTCTTCTTCACTAATATCTCTTGTTCCACCATTCATATCACCACCTACAGCCTATATTCTGTCTCCTAACATAACTAGCCCTACGCCACATATTCCTAAATATTCCAGCAGCCCTTCTTCTATTTCGTTGAGTATTGTCACCTTTAGTTCCTCTCCGGCATATGTTATTGATGTTTCTAATAAGTTTAAAAAAGTGCAGCACATTTCTTCCAGTAATCAACCTATAATTCCTCCATATTATTGTTCCTTCAAATAGGACACATTCCATGGTTACTCAATAGCAAACTGGAAGTTTGAAACCCAAGCAATTTTTTTCTGCTTTTGAACTATCTATAATTAATCAGGAGCCCACATCTTATACTAAGGCTATGAAAAAACCAAAATGGAAAAAGGCTATGTTAGAAGAATATAATGCTTTGATATCTGATGGGACTTGGGAATTGCTTTCTCCCTCTTTATCTCATAATCTTGTTGGTTGTCAGTGGGTTTTTTGTATTAAAAAGAAAGCTTATAGTACTATTAATCCATACAAAGCCCATCTGGTTGCCAAAGGATTTCATTAGAGATTAGGGATTGATTTTTCATGACACTTTTAGTCATATGGTTATACATGTAACTATTCAGACTCTTTTTTCCCTTATCCTATCTTTTAATTGGCAAGTTCATCAACTGGATGTCTCGAATGCCTTTTTACATGGCACATTGAAAGAAGCAGTTTTCATATAGCAACCTCTTGGTTTTATTGCTCTGTAACACCCTGATTTTGTATGTAAATTGCAAAAATCCTTGTATGGCTTAAAACAAGCCCCTCGTACTTGGAATCGGTGTTTGGCTTTCGCCCTCTCTCGATTGGGCATTAAGGCTTCTTGGTCTGACACCTCACTTTTTTATATTTGCATAGTCTCCACTCATATCTTTTGTTTGGTATATTTGATGATTTATTATTGATGGGTGATGATACTTTACAATTGTAGTAGGTTATCCATGCTTTGCAGGCCAAATTTATAGTTAAAGATCTTGGTGTTTTACACTATTTTCTTGGTATTAAAGCTTCTTGGGAGAATAATGGTTTTTTTATTGCATAAACATAAATATGTTGAAGATTTATTAAGTCGTGCTTAGATAGCCAGTTGTAATACTATTTCCATGCCACTCACTCCTTCTAACAAGCTTTATCTCATGGATGGTGCACCTTTTAACAATCCAACTTTGTATCGATCTATTATTGGTGGTCTTTAATATCTTACCTTCACTAGACAGGATTTTCCCATGCTATTAATAAGGTACCTCAATTTATTCATTTGCCTGACATTTCTAATTGGGCAGCTGTCAAATGCATTTTGCATTATTTACATGAAACGACTCATCATGGAATTTTTATTCGAAAATCTTATCCTCATTTATATACTTATGTAGGTTCTGATTGGGCTAGTGATGTTAATGACAGAAAATCTACTTCAAGTTATTTAGTTTTTCTTGGTTCAAACATTATTTCTTGGTTATCTCGTAAAGAACGAGTTATCTCTTGCTCTTCTATCGAAGCTAAGTATCGTGCTCTTGCTTCTATGGAATCTGAGGTTTATTGGTTGCAAATTTTGTTGCGTGAAATTAGTTTCACTTCTTTTCCTGCATCGATTTTATAGTGTGATAACTTGGGTGCTCTTATCTTACATTGAATCCCATTTTTCACAATCGTAGCAAACATATAGAGGTTGATTTCCATTTTGTTTGAGATCATGGTGCCAATGGTGTTCTTCGTGTTCTTTATCTGTGTACTGCGGATCGAATACTGATATTTTCATCAAAGGGTTAACTAAATAACATTTTTAGTGGCTTCGTGACAAGTTCATGGTTGTTCCTATCATTCAACTTGTGGGAGGGTGTAAAGGGTAGTAATTCTTATATAGGAAAATCTCTTTTACAGTTGTACATTCCAATTTTACTACTACCTATACATGTATATATACTTTGTTTTATAATAGATTATTATTAACCTCTGCATATCTTTTACTGTCTAACTAATGCCCATGCCTTACAAAGTGTGGAATTCATTTTCGTTATTTCTCTCACTTCAACATTTTATTAGAGCAAATATTTATATTTATTTTCTTTCACTAGTTTCATCATTTTCTTTCTTAGTAGGATATATTTATTTCTTATATATTGATTAATTTCTGCAGTAAAATTTTCATGTCTTTCAAAATCGTAATGGATAAAAAATCAATAAAAGAAAATTTATGAATTAGAGATTCAACCATGTCATTATTGAGAATAAATCAATTAATAATAAAATTTTTTAGAATAAAAAGTTTTGCATATTTCATATTATATTATTTATAATAAAATATTTAAAATACTAATATCTATAAATAATTTTTATATTCATAATATCAAATCATATTTTAAAAAATTATTCTAATATGATAAGTGATAAATTATATTTTAAATAATGGTAAAATTAATGGATTTATTTTCAATAGTTTAATTTTCTATTATTTTGGTATTTATTTATTAAAGCTAATTGAATATTTAATGTAAAAAATATTTTATACAAGCAATATTAAGAAAAATAAAGAAAATGAGATAAAGTTTAAACTGTATCAATATTTTTAAATGTAAATTCACTTCGATTCATAGTTTTCTAGGTTGTATATATGAAAAATTTGTTATGGTATTGAGGAAAAATATTTTTTACTATATATTTTACCAAAATAATAAATGATTTAGAATATTTCATATTTAACTTGATAATGTACCGATTTTGGTAGCCATGAATGATTATTTCTCTTTCTTTTTTTTTTGGCCAATTTTAATTTGATTTCATAAGACTCTTTAACTTTGTAAGATTTTTGTTATGGTTCTCAGACTGATCTGGACTTTAATTCTAGTTTTGATCTTGTATTGATCAAAGATGGAGTTGATATTAACGGTGACAAAATTTAATATATTTTTACAAGAGAGACACAATCTCAATATGTTCCAAATAATGACACATTTTGAATTTTTTTTGGCTAATTTTTAAACAAAAAAAGATAAGAAAGACAATTGTGCCTATGCTTTTTAAGGTGGATTTGCCCTTGTTCAAAGAGCTAATGATTCTTGATAAGTCCTGGATTGTTAGCACTTAGTAGGAGGGGAGGATGGGACTGAGAATCAGTTGGGTCGATCTATGAATGTGGTGAGCTTATCTGTAAAATGGATAAGGACTAACCCCTGGTGTGCATGGGATTAGCACTCCGATACTTAAGTCATAGGTTGTAAAGAGAGAAAGTATAGTCAGAGAATAGCAATGTGCACAATACCTTATTTTTGAAGTCTTTCTCTGTATATATAGTTTCTAGGTGACTAGAGCCTATAAGGTTAAGAGTATTTGAATATCGAATCTCTCAAATCTATAGTTGGCAGGTTTAGGCATTTGATATGACAGTTTGCAGGATATAGCCTATGTGATGTGACAGGCAGAGTGATGCATTAATGTCCAATCAAACCATCTTAACATATGTTAGCACAAGTGGTTGATTGGCTGATAGATAGCAATTGGGCCTGAGCCTAAGTGGGCTTGTGATCATTCGATCGGGTCCAAGTATGATAAAATGGGTATTATCATTTATCCCTCCATAATGTTTCAATCTATCACTAAGATCAGAGGGAAAGGGTCGAGGTGATTAATGCCTGAAAAGATCTTTTTGATAACCTTAAAAACAATAGTATTTTCAAAAGGCACACATTATAGATCTACCGTGTGCAGCATTCCAATTTGGGAAAGATTGAAGGAAAAGAAAACTTAGGCGACTGACACTTAGAAATTGGCTATCCTCAATGTTTCATTTCTATAAAAGATTGAAGGAATGGGAACTTAGGCAACTGGTGCATGAAAATTGCTGGTCCATGCCATTTCGATATGTAAAATATCGAAGGAATGCAAACTTAGGTGGCTAGCACCTAGACATTAATGGTCTATATTATTTCGATATGTAAGAGATCAAAGGAATGCAAACTTAGGTGACTGGAGCATGAAAATTGGTGGTCTGCACCATTTTGATCTGTAAGAGATCAAAGGAATGCAAATTTAGGGTTTGGCACCAAAAAATAAAGGTCTTTACCGTTCTAATTTATAACAGATTGAAGGAATGCAAACTTAGGTGACTGGCTCCTGAAAATTAGTGGTCTACACCATTTTAATCATCTTGAAAATGATAATGTTTTTAATAATTTATTCTCTATGACATTCTGATCCGTTTAAGAGATCAGTGGAAAAAGTTAAGGGTAAAAATAGTTTGTTTCGCATTCTAAAAACCTCAAAGGTGGAGACATCACATTAAATGAAATGTCACTATGTGTTAGATGCCGCTTTGAAAATTGAAATGCAATGATGTCTCAGCCACATGGCACTTTCTTATTGGCCTTCATTTGAATTTCGAGACTTATCTTTTATGTCTAAATAGTCAATTTTTTCTCTTTTAACCAATTTTTTTCACAATTTCGAATTCTAAAAATTTTCTCTTAAACTTCTCTTGTCTCTAGAATTTTCTTCTCTCATATTCTTCAATTTTAAGTTCTCATCTTTCTTGCATTTCAACTCGCCTCATTTTTATTCTTTGGGTAAGCTTTTGCCATTAAAATCTTCATCTTATATTCTTTGCATTTTGAAGTAGTTGAAATGGTTGATACTTCTAAGCCTTTTCTCTATCATGGTATTGATATAAGTTTTTTAAAAGAGTATTGGGGAAAACCTATGATTCCCGATCGAACTAGACTTACTGAAGGAGTCTAAGTCACTTAAGAAATAGTTTTGTTTCTTTTCTGGGTATTATTCCTACCCATATCCACTCTTACAATGCCTAGTAGGGATAAACCCTTTGTTGATGGTAAATTTTTTATCCTTTATACCGTGAGCTTGGAATCTAGGTTAAGGTTCCCTTTTTGATGGGTTTGATAGGCCTATATTAGAAGCTTATAGGGTAACTCCTAACCAATTGAACCCCAATGCCTGGAAGGCCATTGTGTGCTTTAAGGCGATGTACAGGAATTGCTAGCCTTATATAGCCATAACCTTGGAATTGTTCAGCCACTATTATTTTATTTCTACTAGAATGGATGCATAGGTTTTTTCAATTTCACAAGTAGGAGGGATAGGAAACTTCTCCAATTTCCAACCTCTATGAAAGGTTTAAAAGATAACTTTGTATTAGTCAAAGCAAAACATAGTTTCCATGTTAACTTAGTCTGAAGGGACAAGCAAATTTATATAAGGGACCTATCTGGTGGGTAGGCTAGGTACTGAGAGGATATAACAAGCCTGGATGCTATAATTAAAAAGAGATCGGTGAACTCGGATGTTTTGCTGAGTGTAAAGCTTGATCCTTTACCATTTAGAGAGGAGAGAGAGGGTGAGCAATCTGTGTTTTTTCTTTAATTCTGCCTTATCCTATGGTAGATTATCTTATTTTGGTTTTTTTCTTCTTCTCTTGAATTCGATCTAACACTTCTTTGATTTTGATTGTAGAGGAGATGGCTAATGAAGTGGCAAAAAAGAGGCTGGTAAAGATAGCTGCCCAGAAAAGGGAAGAGTTGAAGAAGAAGACCGAGGGCAGGCAGCTTTACTGATTGAAAAGGAAGATCAAGATTAGGGGTGAAAGGCATCCTTCCACTATAAGGCTATGGATTGATAATGTTGAAGCTTCGATCGGTAAGGCTAGGGAAAAAGGTACAACCTTTTCAAATGTTGGTGAACGTTGGCTTTTCATGATTGTGAAGCCCCATATCTTTATCATAGATGATCAGCTCCTTTCCACTGCTAACAATCCTACATTCAATCAACTACAAGCCATAAATTTCCTTACCACTAATCAATCCCCAATGGTAAGGAGCTCGTTGCTCATTGTCGGTCCTACATCAATGATAGGTGCTTCTTCACCATCTGTTGATTCGCCTATGATAGCAAAGAATCATCTGGTATCCTTCCATAGGGAGGTTTCTGATATTTCTC
>JBBPFJ010000782.1:0-24580 GCA_037975025.1 Excoecaria agallocha | reverse complement strand
GAATGGGAAAGCAAATCGAACTTAGGATTTAAGACGTGTGCTTAAGCTAGTTGTAGGGCTTACTCCGGAATAGGATGTTTTGCAATTAGAGTAGCTGGCTCCAGAATGGGATGCTTGGGTTGAGATGGTTATCCCGAATTTGTTCATATTTATATTACTGTAGGATTGAATTAATTCACATTGGGTATGAGATGGATAAGTGAACCTGAGCAATGTTTTTCGTATATTGATTTTCACACTTGTTAATTTTTCAGAATTTAGTTTACACTCAATTTACTGCTAGTTGAATTTAATTTCTTTTCATTGCATATTTCAGTGTTAAAAGTTTCCATTTTAGATGAGATGGCGGCAAATGACTCTCAGTGGACTGCCCCTAGATCAATCCCCAGGAGGCAAGGATTACACAATGTGGATGAAGTGGCATTGTTAAAAGCCCAATTAGAATTGGTGAGAAAAGAGTTAAGCGGCTTGAAAGTTCAAAATGTGGCTGTAGTTACTTAAGGTAGTAGACTGTGTGAAAGTGGACAAGGTGTCCAAGAAGGTGGAGTTGTAAGAGATGTAAATGCATTAAGAGATTATAGAAGGCATAATCCTTACAGCAATTCATATAATTTCGGATGGAAAAATCACCCCAATTTCTCTTGGAATAATGGGAATCAATAAGCTTCATCTTCTCAACCACAAGCAAAAGCCCCTTTTAACTCGAATGTCTACCATAGTTATACTTAGCCTCACCAATCGCAAGCCACCATTCATTACCAAACACCTTATCCGCTTAACCACCATTAAGGGCAAAGCTTTAATCAATCCTAACCTCAACCATATCATCCATCAGGATTCCAACTAAGGCCACCCATTCAAGAAAAGAAGCCTAATTTAGAAGACATGTTTGCTAGTTTCATGAATAGCCAACAACAATTCATGACCAGGCAAAAGGTAAGGTGGAAATCTTAAGAGCAATGGAACCAGAACCAAGATGCTTCAATGAGGAATTTGGAACACAAATTGAATAGTTAGCTGACTCCTTATCCATAAGACCACCTAGTGTTTTCCCATCTAATGTTGATCGAAATCCAAAGGAAGAGGTAAAAGCAATCACTTTAAGAAGCGATAAAAGGGTATGTGGCGAGGATGAGGGTAATCAATCTTCTTCTATTTTGGTGGAATCTACAATGCAGGTATGTGATTTTGAACCTAAAATTGCCAAAGATGTGCAAGAGTCCATTGATAAAGGTAAAAGTATTTTACCTAAAGAAGGGGATATTATAGATGAGTCATTGTTACCTTTCCCTGCTGCAGCTAACAAGGCTAGAAAAAATGATAAGTTAGCTAAGTTTTTGGATATGTTGAAGAAGTTACACATAAATTTGTCATTTGTTTATGCCTTACTTCATATCCCTAAGTATGCTAAGTTATTAAAAGAGATATGCTCTCGCAAGAAGAAGTTAGAAGCAATAGAGACAATTCAATTATCAAAAAATTGTAATGCCATCCTAACCAACAAACCTCCTAAAAAATTAGAGGATCCTGGTAGTTTTACAATACCATGCGAGTTTGGAAAAAATTTTGTTGGGAATGCCCTATGTGACTTAGGTGCAAGCATCAATCTAATGCCTTATTCACTTTGTAGGAAATTAAATTTGAAAAATCTCAAGGAAATAAAGATGTCGATACAAATGGCATATAAGTCCATCAAGAGACCCAAGGGAATCATTGAAAATTTGCTGGTAAAGGTTAGAGAATTTCTTTTCCCAGTAGACTTTGTGGTACTTGAGATGGAGGAAGACCAGAAAATCCCCCCGATAGTTGGAAGACCTTTCTTAAACACATTAATAGCGTTGATAGATATGCATGGAAAGACAGTCACTTTACATTTTAATGATGAGAAAATGATTTTTAATGTGACCAATATGACAGAACACCCATCGTGCGAATTCTTAGAGTCGATTTGCTGTGTTCAAAATTATTTTGGGAAGATGAAAGCAAGGTCTGAAGATGTTTTATTTGATGACACGCTGGGAAAATGGTTGATGCACACCAAGGAAGAGAAAGAATTGGTTGTTGGAAGCAAAAATAAGCTTACCAAATGTGTTGAAAGTAAGAAGCGGAAGGATCATAATGCAATTACTGAGGGAAAACTAAATCACTCTACTTAATGCATGCTTGTACAAGATAAATTAAAACTTGGTGCTGGGCAGTGAGATACAAGCCCTTTGATGTTCCATGACCATTGACGGTATTTAAAAGCCTAGATGAGGACTTGATAAATGCAGAACTATCTCTAACCCCTACTTTTAAGAATGTTTTGTATTGTTTTCCTTTTTAATAGTCTTGTTAAGGGTAGTGGTTCAAGGATTGTGAGTTTCAGTCATAATGTTGGTGTTTTCTGTCATTTAAGTGGAGAAGAAGGCTTTGTTTAATAGTTAAGAGGCAGTGAGAGATACAATTTTTTGGTACATTTTAGTGGCTCACGGTTACTAGGTTTTTTCTAGTAACCGCGACATAGGTTAGTTTTAACTTTGCATATCAGAGTATATTAGATCATGATTACTGGGTTTTACTTGGTAACCATGAGGTTAATTCAGTTTAGTCCAGAAGCAAAATTCATCTTATCTCATGGTTACTATGAATTTTGTAGTAATCGTGACCTATGTCCGTATTTAATCCAGAGGAGAAATTCATGTTACCTTACGGTTACTATGATTTTCATAGTGATCGTGACCTAGACCTCATTTTAGTCCAGTAGCAAATTGCATGTTATCTCACAGTTACTATAATTTTTATAGTAACCGTGACCTTTGTTCGTTTTTAGTCCAGAGTGTAATGTTAGGGTATCTTACGGGTAACATGAAACCTATAGTAATCGTGACCCTATATATATATATATATATATATATATAAAGTTTAAGATTTGAAAACCCTAAATTTCTGATGCGCTTTTCAGTTTTTTTTAGGGTTTCATTTCATTTCGGTTTTATTTCTGTTTTCTCTCTCTCTCTCTCTTTATTTCTTTTTCTCTCATTCTTCTCATCTCTTCGCTGCCGCTCCACCATCTTCACCGGTAAGTCTTCCTTGTTTTCTTCTTTATTTTCTTTTTGTTTTGTTTTTCTTTCTTGTTGTTTAGATCTAGTTTGTAGTTCATTTCGTTTTGGTTTTTGTTTGCTCATTCTCCTTTCTTCATCTTTATCTTCTTCTTCTTCCATAACATTTTCTTTTTCTTGTTTTGGTTGCTTTTAGATCTTTTCTTTTACTCTCCATCTTCACTGAGCAAGTAAGTCTCGTCTCCCTCTAATTATTTTATTTTATTTTATTTTATTTTTTTGGGTATTACATCAGTGTTCTTTACTATTTTTCTCTTTTGATTTTTGCTTTTATTGTTTGGGTTTTATCTTCCTTTTTGATATTTTGTTCAGTCATTTTTTTCTTTTGCTCTTCCTTCTTTGATTTTTGTTTGTATTTTCTGTTTTGAATTTTTTCATTTTCTTTTCTTTAGGTTTTATTGTTCCTTCAATTATTTTATTTTATTTTATTTTTCTTTTCTTTTTCGTGAAGTTTTCCTTGTCTTTATCTATTGTTTTCTTTGTTTAAATTTTTTTTATTATGAGTTGAGTTTTGCCTTTAGTCTATTATGGACCGATTGTTAAGGATTGTGTGAAGCCCACAGGTATAATCTCTCAACCTCCTTTGTTCTTTTGATTCTTCAATTTTCTTATATTTCTTTTCTTTAACTGTGTTTAGTTGTCAAAATTAGAGGAAATGATGGATTTGCTTGGTCATGTTGTTTTGTTTGTTTTCTTGTGTTTAGTTTAACCAATTGTGTTTGTATTTTTTCTTGCAATAATCTTCGCCATTGAGTACTATTCCTTTCCTTTTTTGGTCCAAAATGTGATAGGACAATCTTCTACATACCAATTTGTAGCATTGTTGTTTGGCTTGTGCACTTAATTAACACTTTGGTTAAGCATGATGAGCACATATTTTCACATCCTTTAATTTGGATAGTAATGTAGTTTTGTACGATGCTTATTAGTCCAATTTTAAGAAATACAGATGTTTGCTCTTTGCTTGATGTTATACCTTGACTCCCTTAGGCACCTCAATTCCTGTTTTGTTGCCATTTTAATAGAAGCTATTGCACTCAACTTGCTATATGTATGATTTGGAACTGTTGCATGTAGGCATTTGTCATCTTACTTTTGTTAAGCCTATCTCATGATCAAATAAGCATGTCAAATCCTGTTCAAATAGTTTGAGTTAGCCAATTTTTGTTCATATGTATTTGTATGTTCAATTGCATCCTTGAGGTATATAAGCTGAAACAATTCGACCTGTGGGCTACTGCTTTTCAAAGGATGACTCAGTCATCGTAGTTGAGTGCCACGTACCTCAAGAAACTTATGTGTGCTATAAATTTAAATTGTGCATTCTCATTTTCTCATATTATGCTTGTGCTTTTTTTACCTTTCTCAGCCTTGTAAACTTTCTTTTTTTTTTTTGGACAATGGCAACTAAAAGAGCATGAGTTTCCAATTCTTCTTCTCAAGCCTAAGCAGTCCTTCCTTTTGCCAGCCAACCCCTACCATCTGAAGAGCAAACAGAGGCTACACTACAAAAAACCTGTCAATTAGCAACGGCATTATTTTCGTCGCAAATTTTGCGACGGATTAGCGACTGTTTTATAATTCCGTCGTGGAAAGGATATTTTCTATTTTTTTGCGATGAATTAGCGACGAAATGAAAAAACAGTCGCTAATTATTGGCGAAAAGTGTACGCGCCATGTTTTGCGACGGAATTAGCGACAAATATTTTCGTCGCTAAAGTTTATAATTTTTTATTCATAAAATTAGTTCCAGAAAAATTAGCGACGAAAATTTTAGTCGCTAATTTAGGAGGAAAAATTTAGAGCCTTTTTTTTTGCGACGGTTTAGCGATGAAAATTTTAGTCGTTAATTTAGGAGGGAAAATTTTAGTCGCTAATGAAATTTTAGTCGCTAATCCATTGCAAATAAAGTAAAAAATATTTTTTTTAGAAATTAGAAATTTATTTTATAACTGAAAATTAGAAATTATTTTATTAGTTGATAATATTTTATTTAGCTAATAAATTTGTAACTCAATTAGATCATAATCCAATTTATTCATAATAACATAAAATTTTTATATTTATAACTCAATTCATCACAATTCAATCCGAATACATTCAACCCGACAAAAATTGCTATCTCCTTTTTACATGATACAACTATGTAAAGCTACAGTGAAATGAAATTAAAAAAAACATTATTAAAAACCATCGAAATTAAAAAAAAAAGACATTCATGGCATAACTATTGTATATATTGTTGATGGTTTTTGCAATATCTCAATAACTGTTAGTTTAGTTGGTGTAAAGTGTAAACTAGTTCAAAATGATGACTTATCAAATATATGCAACCAAATCCATAAATAAATGAGTATTTTTTATATGTATGTATTTGTTAGACGTGTTAGTCAATTATCAGTTCTAATAATTAAATTATGCATGAAATTCACTATTTCATAAAATAAAATAAAATAATCTTTTGTGAAATTATATTCTTGGTCATTATCAAATTCTCTAACAATACATGATTATTAGCTTAGAACGATAATATAACACGGTTTTCTCGATTTATTTAAACATAAATTTTCTATATATATATATATATATATATTACAAAAATAATACAAAAGGCAGTCTTTTTAACAAATACTCGAAAGGCTTATTCGTCACAAATCCAATAATACAATATACATAAGCTTTGAGTAGCATTTTGCTTTCATATACAAATTAATACAATTAAAAAGTATAAATTTTATATTGCGATCTCTTGATATTAAATAATATTTTTATAGTACAATAATATTAATTTTAATTTACAATAAAATAATAATAAATCATTCATGTTAAAACTTAAAAGTAAACTTCTGTATTTCGAAACAATACACAACGTGAGAGTAAAAAAAAGAAACATAACAGCAAATAATAAATAAAATAATAATAACAGTGAAATTAATAATACGTGTACCAATCCACATGCTTCATCTCCTAGTCGTTGGCAATTCAATGCATCAAACTGCAATTTCGTAAACTAAAACCATAATAAATAAATCGATCACCGCTACTTTCAGTGTCTACCAATCACTGCCTACTTCCCCTTCTATTGATTTTGAAACCACGAGCTAAAAGAAAAAACAAGGAGATTAAGATAAAACGGTGGCAGCTATTATGGGATAAAACTAGGGGTGCTCACGGGACGGGGCCGGGGATTGCATCCCCACTCACTGCCCTGTCGAGGTCGGGGATTCCCCGCCCCTGACTCTAGAACGGAGAGAAAATTCCCCCCGTCCCCCGCCCCGTGGGGATCCCTGTCCCCCGCAGGGATCCTCGTTCCCCGATTTAGTGGTTTTTTAATCTTTTTGTCGAGTTCTAATTGTGAAGAAAGTAATATTCCCTATAAAGTATTCAATTTAAAAAAAATAGAAATCTAAATTTGTCAATTTTCTACTTTTAAATATTTTTTTCTGTTGATTTGAGTATAATTCTTATAATTTATATACTATAATAGCATTAGCACCATAGTTTATATATTATAAAAATGTAAAAGCAAGAAAACCGATAACTTCATTGCCTAAATGTAAACTAAATATATTGCATTCATTTTTAGCCAAATTAAATGCATTCAATTTACTTTTATCTAAATTTAATACACTATATTCACTTTTACCAAAAAAAACTATATTCATTTTTACTAAACTAAATATACTATATTTATTTTTATCCAAACTAAATAAACTGTGTTCAATTATCTAAATCGAACTCAAATTCAATCTTATTTTAATTGAATGGCACCTCTTATTTTCAAAAATAATTTTTTTCTTTTTATTTTTTATAAATTTTAAATTTATTTATTTACTTTTTTAATATTGATTATTTTCATCAAATTTAAAATTAAATTAAAATCCCCACCTTGCAGTTGGACCTAATAGGGATATAGTTATAGGCATGCAATGAATACGTTGTGAAGGATGATTGATCAAATAGCCAACACAATTTTAAAAATTTGTATACGGAGATTGGGCAAAAGTAAAAATACATATTCTTTGAGAGCTTTCTTTCACTTATCAAATTATCGAATTGCCAGTGTAATTATATTTTATCTTAATTAATTTAATTGATAATTAATTTTAATTAAAATGTGAATTCAAATGAAATCCAAATTCAAAAAAATTGAATTAATTCAATTAAATTTGGCAATTGAAATTGATTAAAATCCAATTTAATTTCAATTTGAATAGTATTCAATTAAAATTAAATTAATAGATTAAATTCAATTTAAATTAAATTTACAAATTCAATTTTAATTAAAAAGAAGATTGAATTTGAGTTCAATTTGAAAAATAGTATATTTGTTTGGAGCAAAACTGAATATAGGGCATTTAATTTTGGCCAAATTGGATAGAGTGTATTAACTCTAGTGAAACTGTATACGATCTATCAGCAGTAGGTGTTGTTGACAGTGGACAATTAAGGCAATCGTAATTAGAAATAGAAGATCTTTTCACTATTGCTTTATATTTTTTTTACTATTGCTCTTCACTGTTGGTGTTAAGAAAGCTAAAAAGGCAATAGATTTTGTGGGGTTATTTCAAAGTTAACGGTGTTTAACTTATTTAATTAACTATATTTTTTCTTTTTCTTAATTTTATTTTTCTTTATTAAATTAAAATTATTTCTTTTAAATTTATCTTTTCTAATGTCAAGCAAGATAAAAATTGAATAGAAATTACAAATGTTATTTTAATTGATTTTGCTGCACTACTTTTTATTTTGAGTTGTCAGCATCAACTTACGCATTTCTTTGTGTTGATATGAAATAAATAGCAAATTAATTATATTATATACATTGTCTCATCTCTTTTTTTTAATATATGGACATCTCTTTAATGTGATATTCTATATCAGTGTAATTTGTTAATTAATGACTTTTTTTTAATTTTTATATATAGAGCTAATAATTTTATTCATACATGGGAATCATTCTTTTTACTCTATTTAGTTTGGACAAAAATTAACACAATACATTCAGTTGGATAGAAATGAACACAATTTATTTTTTGGGCAAAAATGGATACACTGTCAAAATTTATATGGAAACAGTTGCTAATGAATTCACTTAGAAAATGATATAAATTTAAATTCTTAATTTATTAAATTGAGTAGTAAATTATTAGTGTTCTCAATTTTTGTACTTTAATTTTTTTTACAAGTGAATTAAAATTAAAATTTAGAAGTGAATTAAAATATGAATTTAAATCCTTCTAAAATATACATGGCATAACAAATCGGATTACATTGTATACAATACACAATGTATTATTTTAATATATAATAACAAAACCATTTATGAAATTTATCGTATACAATGTATTATGTTAATATAGAATAACAACATTGATTATATTATTTTTGGGAATAAGTGAATATGATATCGTTATATTACTAGTTAATATATTGTATTAATATTTTACACTAATTGAATACGACAGTATAATGTAGTATTTTAATTTTATATTTTTTATAATAAAGTCCTTCTAATTTATTAAATTAACACGAAGCATCCCAAAAAGAAATTGAAAGGAAAATAAAAACTTAAAGTGAAAATCAAAATAAAACCAAATACATCATATACATGACAAAACAAATCTTAATACAATGTATTCACTTGATGAATGACTACATTGTATTCAGTTATATTTTTTTAGTGTGATAATTAATTATATTCGATTATATTCTGCAGGGCGGGGATCCCCGTGGGGCGAATACCCCATTCCTCGTCCCGTGATCATCCCTAGATAAAACGGTGCCGCTGCCACAAATTTGTTTTATGTTTATTGTGTGAATTTTAATAAAACTATGTCGTTTTAGGTTTATTGTTAAAGAATATGTATGTATTTGTTCCTCCTCTTTCAGTTCCCTCTTCATTTTTTCCCTAGCCCCCTTTACCTATTTCTCCTCTCCCATACCCGTCGCCTCGTCCCCTCCTCCAATCACCAGTGCAACCATTCGCCGGCCTTTGTCCGTCCGATCATCGAAGCAGCAAGAAGGTATGTATTCTCAGCTTGATTCTTGAACTTATAATCCACGGTCCCTCATTTTGTTTAATGTCAAGCCATAATTTTAATTAAGATCCCTGAAGAATCTTCTTCATTTGCTTCAAAAAAGACCTAATTTAACTAAAACAAGACTCATTTTAGATTCAAATGTGTTCTAATTCAGTCAATCCAAGTGATTTACTTTCATTTGGAAAGAGGAAATGGAATCCACCAAGTTGTTGAGTGGACAGCACTCTCATAGATCATGTGTCAGTACAATATTTTTACAACTCCAATAACTTTTCTTCTTTGATATATATGTATATATTTCATGATGATATTCTATGAGAAAATGGTGTGCTCTGCCTTTGCTTTCTTTAAAAAAAAGACAGAGAGCTTCCCAATAATATTATTACTTTGGTTGTAACTTTATAGTATAGTCGTTTTAGTTAATTATTATTTTTGTTGTATTTTTATATGTTCATTAACAGTACCTGAAAGTTTTGATAACTTTCTTCTCTTTTAATGTATCCGAAAATTACTATTAAAATATTTATAGGTGAAGATCAAAAGATTCAAACTTTTGTAAATTTAAATAAACATTGAGACAAAAAATTACACAATTAAAATAGGAGTAATTGAGTAGCTAGCTATGGGCTCGGCTTTTCCATGAAGCTTAAAACATTTTTTTTATATTTAGCCTCATGGCTAGTTTAGTGGGTCATCATTTTGTTATAGTCAAACCCTATAAACAAGGCCGAAGCCCAAATAATAAATCTTGGATATTTCTTCCCAATAAAAGTGTTAAATATTACTCCTTGGGGAGCAGAACAAAGACATGTCAAGAATTCAGCTTTAAATGTAACCTAGGTATTAATTCAATTCTTCTCATAAATTTTAGCAAGGATTGAAATTGAAAAGTCAAAATTCCAAGCAATTAATTAAATAGATACAAAGAAATTTATAAGTTATTACAAATAATTATGAGAGCTATTAATATGCATGAATTAAAAATAATTTAAGATGCATGAAATAAATCTTATTCATATCTTCTTAGATGGCTGTAGTTTCCTCTATTCTGCAGAAACTGAAATTGCTGTTTTTTTTATGCCAAGGGAGATCATTAAGACATCTGAGGTTAGAGATGATTCAACAACTGCATATTCTAATGCATTTCAAATTGAAGAAGCCGGTGTGCATGGGATTAATATGGATGTCAACACTGAAGAGTATATAGATTTGCATGGCCCTTCAGGAGAGGTAATTAAAATTGACAACCTTAATGCGGTTGTTCAAGAAATTGAAGAGGAAGATGAAGATGAACAAGAATTTACAGATTATGATAGCAGTGGAGATGACGAAGAGGAATTTAGATATACATCAAATAGTGACTAATTATTTATCTTAGAAATGTATTGTGTAACATAAGAAATATATGTTGTTTCAGAAAATTGGTACATTATGTGAGTTTATACTCTCCTCCCATCCTGGCAATTGTAGTTAAATTAATTACTCGGGTTCTTTGGTTGATGGTTGCATATTTTGTTCCATTTTCTACCTATTTACATTGGATGTTGCATGCTTGTGGGTTACTTATTATAAGCCTCTTCATACCTTGTTTTTTATCGTAATTTCTCACTGGTCTATGTAAGTTGCATTTTTTTATATAGGTATGGCACGAGGTAGAGGACGACATAATGCTAGGAGAGGACGTCGTGGGGGTCGATCTCAAGTGGATTCAACTAATCCACCTTATGGAGGTATGCCAGATATCTCTGGAGATCCTGCAGCATCTATTGCTCCACATCCTCCTATTGGATCATGTGACGCACCAAGTTCCAACCCAATTCCTCCTGCAATTGATGCTTCATCTTTTGGACACCATGTAGCATCAACTCCATCTCCGCACACTGCCAATAGCACTATGTGAGGAAAGTAATGGAACTAATAGTAAGTTATACATAACTGTCAACGAAAATGGAATGTAAGTACATCCGTCCTATCAAACTGTGAAAGTGTTAAGAGGTTTAAAGTAATTGTATAACTTTAAAGCTTTATTATAATTCATTTTTTAGGTTGGAACCTTCCTCTCAGTGCTCAAGGTTTATATATAGCAGCTTTTACCAATGGATAGATTTGAATGGAGTTAGTTGGAAGAAGGTTTCCAAAGAGACCAAAGAATTTTATTGGGGAGAATTTAAGGTAATATATATATATATATAATCAAACTTAATGGTTATTTTCATTCATAACATGGGCATTCAAGTTATATTGAGTTTATACTTGTATCTAATTGCACACTACTTGTAATATAATTGTAGAAGAAGTGCTATTGGGATCTTCAAATCAATGATCGAATTAAGATAAGTTGGGAGACAAAAGCTGCCATTCGTTACAAGGATTTTGTTTACCGTCAAAAGGAGTCCAAAGAAAAGCCGATAAGCTTTCCAGAACCTGTTTGGACTAGATGGAAACAGATTTTCAATCTCCCTACACGTACTGAAGTGTCCAAGCAAAAAAAGCTTAATCATTGTGGAGGATCTAATCAAGGTAAAGCTTTGGGATCTTATACTGGTGGTACAATTTCTATTACTGAGCATATGTCACGAATGGTTAGTATATTATTATCTCTCTATTTCTGTAACATCAAATATTCTGTTTATTAGATGCTGGTTATTGTTGACTATATTATGCCTATATGGAAGCTTGTTATTACTAATATACTTAATAGCTGGTTACTGTTGATGATATGCCTATATGGGAGCTTTCTATTACTAATATACTGAATAACTGGTTTTTGTTGATGATATGTCAGTTATTGATGATGATATGCCTATATGGGAGCTTGCTATCACTAATATACTTAATAGCTAGTTATTGTTGATGATATGCTGTTTATTGTTAGTTATTGTTGATGATATATTGGTTATTATTGATGATATGATTATATGGGAGCTTGCTATTATTAATATAATTAATAGCTGATTATTGTTGATGGTATGCTGGTTATTGTTGGTTATATGTTAGTTATTGTTGATGATATGCTAGTTATTGTTGTTGATGATATGCATATTGTTGCTTATATGCCTATATGGGAGCTTGTTATTTTTTAGACCGGTGATATTAATTGGTCATATGGTTATGGGACTTTGCTGGCATTTTTTTTGATATTTGTTTATTTTAAATTGATTATATGCCTATGGATCGAAGCTTGTCAAATATAAGCTAAATCATTATTGTTCAAATCTAGGAGAAGCATAATGGTCGGCCACCTACGCTTCTCGAGGCCTTCGTTCACACACACACTCTAAATCATGATGGAAAAACTTATGTGGCTAAACGAAGTAAGCAATTGCATGTAAGTAATATAAAATTTTTTATTTTTAGCCTTTACAATTATTTAAAGATTCGTGTTAGTAAATTATGTGTTGTAATTTTTTACATTCTATAGGAAAGGTATGAGCAACTTCGAGATGAGCGATCATAAGGGGAATCATCTGTAGATGAGACCAAGTTATTTTATTAGGCTGTACAATGCAATAAAAGAAGAAAATTATATGGATTGGGCTCATATGTCCCTCATGTTGGATCCAGTTCAGCTGCATCATGCCGTAGCAAGTACAACACTTTAACCAAGGAAGATGTCAAGAAAATTATCACAGAAACCATTCGAGCATTGTTTCCTCACTTGGGAATTCAACAACCAGCTGCTGATCAACCTAATACTGCTACTGATGGACCTGGACATGATGATGTTGCGCCTTCAGCTGCACAAGATGATCATCCATATAATGATTATCCATCGGCTCATGGTGGTGGTTCTGCTTCCTAGTGATTTTAGCCGCACTATATGTTTGATCGTTATTTTATTTAGATGACACTGTTAGTGCTAATTAGTACAATGATATTTGTTATTTTATTGTTTCATGACAAATTAAGGATAATATTATGTAATATTTCAAATTATTATCTATATATGTGTATTTTGGAACATATTTTGATTTGGAATCAATATATATTTATATGTGTGAGATCATTGCTGTTTACAGGTTGAAAATAAATAAATAGCGATCTTTGTATACAGGATTAAAATTATAAAATACAGCAAAAAAATTCAATTAATAATTTAGCGACGGATTTGCGACAGAAAAACTGTCGCTAATATGTAAAATATATAATTTCGGAAATAATTAGCGACAAATATTTCGTCGCTAAATTTTACACTAAATTTGAATTTAGCGACGGAATTAGCGACGAAAAATTCAGTCGCTAAATATTATTATTATAATTCGGCGACTAAATAGGAATATAAATTAGTGACGAAAAAATAAAAATTTGCGACGAAATATAATTAGCAACTAAATTTGAAATTCGTCGCTAATATATTAGTGATTGGCCTATTAGTGACTTCCGCGACGAAAAAATGGTATTTAGCGACGGAAAATTCCTTCGCTAATCTGTATTTTTTTGTAGTGCTAGTCAGCCACCACCTCCAGCCCCTGTGCAACAAAGGCAAAGAAAAAAGAAAGGGCCAAAGATACCCAATTGGGTTCTTGAAAAATGAAGATAAATTATGCAATTTTTCCAACTGCGAGTACCTTCCTTCGGTCTATCTTAATATGAGGTTATTAGAAAAAACTGGGAATCAAAGCGGAGGTTAACGACCATATTACAATGATTGGTTGGGAAAGATTCTTCGAATGCAGGAAACTGGTTTATCGAAATTTGACCAGAAATTTCATCTCCACTGTGCAGTTCCATTTTAGGCATGGTGAGGGTCCAGATATGGTGACATTTTTCTTGGAAGGCAAATTCTATGAAGAATCTTTGACAGTTGTCACTGAAGCATTAGGATTCCCACTGGATAGGATATTCGCCTATGAAGAATATTCAAAAGATGTGGCTTGAAAAGATATCCAAGATCCACTTATTAGAGGCCCTTATGTGTCCGGGACCACCAAATCTCATTTGTCGCAGGACCATATTTTCAGAATCTTACATCGTTTCTTTTCTATGTCATTTATGTCTCATGTGCAGAGCGCGGGGCAGATCAATCTTTCAGAGGCTCTCATACTCTCCTGTATGGTGAGACACTGTCGCATCAATGACGCCTACCACTGGTGGAACAAACTAGAAGAAATCCATCAAAAGCCCACCAAAGTCAAGAAAATCTCCTTCGATGGTTGGGTTATCATGATCGTCAGGTACTTTGGGCACCCATTGGATGTAGACAAAGCCTCATTGCAGTTGCCTATATTTATGACAAAATGTTGAAGAATATAAAGATCATAGTAAAAGATGATACTACGGAGCATGGTTTCAGGTTAACAGACAGAGAAGAGTATTTGCACAAGATGAAGCGCAGCTTGTGTAATCCTCCAGCTGCGCTAGATCATGATGCTGTCACCTTGTCATCTGCTCAATACACTGCCATGATGGAATGCATGGAGACTCTGGCTGAAAACCAGAAAGAATTCAAGCAACAAATCATTAAAGCCTTGGCTACTTTGAATGCCAAGCTTGATCCCCCAGCTCCCCCACATGCCTGAGCAGGAAGTTCCTTCTCCCTATTTCCTATTTTTGAGATATATACTTGTACCTTGCTGAGGACAGTAAGTTTTGAAGTGTGGGGTGGGAGAGTATATTTGTTGATATTGAAATTTGAACATGTTGGTTGAAATTTGAACAATTATAGGAAGTTAATCTTTTTATGAAGAATTTGTTTTGTACAGATTTTCTTTTTGAATGAAGAAGTTGGGATTCAATGGCTGAAAGTGTGAAATTCTTGAACCACAAGTCTTTTTAGTGATTTTTAATTGTTTAATATATTTCTAAATTCGGTATATTTTTGCATTTTGGTTTTCCTTTAGTTTTGAATTAAAATAGTTCATTTGCTTTAAGTTCATTTACTTTACGTCTGCATTACCTTTTATTTTAAGTAGGTTTGTATGTTTTAAAGTTTTAGTTCTCCCTTTTTAATTTAAGTTGGAATAAATTTTTCTGTTGAGTTATTAATAATCGTGCACTTAGTCTAAGCTGCCATTTGATCTTGAATTGAATTAGCTTAAACTTGACTTTTGAATGGATAAGTTAGAAAGCCTAAGGAGCCAGAGAGCAGTAGTTTGTTCAGTAAAAAGTCTCTTTTAAATTGATCTCAATTAATTGTGTATCATCCAATTTCTAATCTAATGAGCACAATAGGCTAAGCTTTTTATTTCACAAAAAAAAATAGTGAGTGAGAGCAGTTGAGGGAAGGAATTCTGTAATAGCTAGAACCTTCCTCATCACCCTTCGAAATGAATATTCATTTCAGGCAGGTTTAGGATATGATCCAGGCAGCCTTTCTTTGATAACCAATTTTCAAATGACTCTTGACCTATCCTTGGAAATTTTGCCATTGTTAGACCTTTTGAGCTTAATTGGTATGTTAAAAGCGTACTACTTAATTTTTTCTTGATTGCACTAATGTTTAACCTCATAGCCTAAATGCCTTTGTCTTTTCTCTAGGTTGGGTAATGAGATTTGCATGTTAGGTTTTAAAAAATTTTTGATCGTTAGTTAAGCAGTAAAGGGAAGTTGAAAAGTTTTTAGTGATTTGTGAGCTTAATGTTCTAAAAATTTTGGGGCAAAGATGATAAGAATCAGTGCTTTTGGTACTCTTGTTAACTAAGTTAGTATCTCACGGTTATTATGAAATTCATAGTAACCATATTCCAAAAAAAAAGACAAAAAGACAAAAAAATCATTTAGATCTTGTTTCCTACAATTTTGAGAATCCAATTAATGTCCTAAGATTAGTTTTTCCTTTTGATAACAATAAAGCATGGATCTTGAAATAGTTGTTTCTTGAGAAAGCTAGGTGGTACGTATTTCTGGGTAGTGTGGCTAATTCTATCTTACTAACCTTATCAATTCTTTGAAACCTTTGCCTTAGCCCCATTACAACCTTAATGTAAGACCTGGTGATTCTATCTTGTACTGAGTTGTTTAGTGGAGATGATCCTTGTGGTTCAGGTGCTAAAAGAGAGGCTTATGGCTGTTTCGAGTTAAAATTACAAAATTATCATAATTTTCTGTTTGCTTGATTGCTAGAATTCACTGGTAGTTTAGTTTTGAAAGGATATAAATCTGTTTTAGCCTAGCACACACACAAAAAAAAAATTGTTTGATATAGATCAGTTAGAGTAGCTAGCTCCGAAATGGGACGCTTGGGTTGAGATATTTATCCTGGATTTGTTCATATTTATATTACTGTAGGATTGAATTAATTCACATTGGGTATGGGGTGGATGAGTGAACCTAAGCAACGTTTTTCGTATATTGATTTTCACACTTGTTAATTTTTCAGAATTTAGTTTACACTCAATTTACTGCTTGTTGAATTAATTTATTTTCATTGCATATTTCAGTGTTAAAAGTTTCCATTTTAGAAATTTGATAACTCTTACACACAAACAATTGGGAATTCTTTAGTATACAATTAATTTTCACAGTTTTCACACTCATAATCCATTGGGTTCGATATTTGAGAGTCCTAACTATATCTATATCTCACTTTATTAATTGTTGATCTACTATACTTGCTAGGGTCGTAACAATGGTGATAATACTTTACACTACCAAATGCCAAATATTAAACATCCGTACCACAGATTTCATGCAACGCTTCTAATGCAGATTTTAATGGTATATGATGTATGACAACAAATTATGCGATTTTTTAAACATGTGATATTTGTGGCAGGATCAGATGTAAATTCAGATAACAAATTACTTAAACAAAACTATATATATATATATATATATATATATATATATATATATATATATATATATATATATATATATATATATATATATATATATATATATATATATATATATATATATATATATATATATATATACAAACAATAACTGAGCATATGTACCAATTTGAAAATAATTTTTACTAGTACAACATATAAATAACTTTTGGCTGGAAAAAGATATAATTTGAAAGTATATAATAGATAAATTCAAATAAATTGATATGAAATTCAAATAAGTTCATATAAGTAAATCGATCATTTACTGAAATGGATAATAAACATAAAATAATTCAAAAACTTGTTCTCATTAGAATCTAAATCTTTAAAGCTAATAATATTCAATTTAAGTAAAATTAAACGAATAAAAATACTAGTTCAATTAACCTAATAAATAACAATAAAAATTTGCATAAAAACTAATACAATAAAAATCAATAAATACTTTTAGAAATTTAATATAAAGATAAATTGCATAAATTCACTTGATATAAGATTACAAAAATTTTTGATAAAATAAAATTAAATAAATTATAATATTATGAGTCAAAATTTAAAAAAATGGTTTTATAAAATGGTTGTGTACTATAACCGTAACGCTCCAAAATTCAAGTCGGTTGATAGTTATTGAATAGTATTTTTGATGTAAATTATAGAGAAAAAATTCATAAAAATGAGTTCATAGTGGGTATTATTTTTGGATTTTAAAATCGATGATTTTCAAAAAAATATGTGTTAACAATTATCAAGAAATTGACACAAATAAATTAATAGGAGATGGAGAAACAACAACAACAACAACAACAACAATAATAATAATAAGGAGAAGAAGAAGAAGAAAAAGAAAGAAGAAAGTATCTTGTTAAATCCCTAGAATTCTCTGGACAAAACCCCATGGCCATAAAAATTTAAGGAAAAAAGAACAAAAAAAAAGAAGAAAATAGGAAAAGAAATAGAAAGAAGAAAGGGGGAGGGAGGAAAATGAAACGTGGAGATCGGGATCGGGAGAGGAGGCTGACCAACAATGTCGATCACCAGCTGTCTCCTTGCCATCGCTTCCTCCTATAGCCCGCCACAGCAATGGCGTCACCTCATCTTTGTCAATTAAGGCGTTGTCTCCTCTTCCACCATTTCTTCCTCTTTTTAAACCGAAGGCTTCTCTCTCTCTTCGATGAATCACGATCGCAGATAGCAACTTATGCAGTTTCGATGAGCCCCAAGAGCGAGGTGAGTCTTTAGTAGCCTCTATCCATGCATACTCGTCGGCGATGAGCTGATTGGAGAAAAGAAGCCATTGACTGTTTTGGTGAGATCCTAGCCAAACCAAATGGTAGTTGAGCGCGTGATTACCAGTGCTGGGCTTCCACATATGTTGGCTACCTTCAGGTGCTCACAGATTCAAGTCGAAGAGGCTCCGATGAAGCTCTGGCGTGCTCAGTAAAAGACCGAAATGAGAAAAAATGCAAGAGATCGACTCTAATCAGTATGTAACTACCAAATTTATTCCTAAAAATTTTATTAAATTAATTCTAAATTTTTTAAGCATTGTTTAACTTCTCTTAGAATCAAATGACTGTCATATGTGTTTTTGAATGTGTTTAGTATAATTGTTAGCATGTGTAGGTGTCGGAAGTCATTCTTAATGTACCTATATGATAGGTAGTGATGAAAGTAAAAATTAATTAAAATTTCATAAATTATAGTGGAATGCATTAAGCATAACCTATTAACTGTTGATTTATATTTGTTACTTGAAGAAGTTAGTAATAGGATTTGCTTCTGGTTTATTTCTTATTGTCTTTAGATTTATTCGGAAACAACTAATGAGATGAAAGGAATGATAACAAACTGACTTGAAACTTTTAGTCTGTTAAGCCTTATTCAGTACATTAAGGCTATGTTTGGTTTCTCGTACAATACACCGGATAGGATAAAATAACACCCTTTAATACATCAGAGGGCGTTTGGCTAATATTTTAAGAAAATAATATATAGATTATATAATGCAGAATCCAATTTTTATTCCAGTTACATGGGATATAATAATACACCCCTTGTCTTTGAGTTTATTTAATACATAACACCCGGTACTAAATTAGACTACACCGTGATACACTCCGATGCTATCACTTCCGGTACTGCCTCCTCTCCGGCACCACTTTTGCTTTTGGCATCGTCCTTATCTTCAACAGCTCTTATATATTCCATTTTTTCCATATAACAAAACCCTAAACACCCAATTTCCCTCTGTTTTTCAGCTAGCTACCACCGGAGTATCATTGGCCGCCCACCGATTAAAGATTTCATGGCCGATCAACTTTTTTGTTTTCTGGTTAGTATATTTCTTTTTTTTTTGTTTCTTCTCTCTGATTTCATTATTCAATTGATTTCATTTTTCATTTGGATTGGAATAAATTGGTCTCTATTCTATCTTTGTTCTAAGTTCTTGATTGATTCTTAATTTTTTCTCTACTGGAATCTTTCTCCTAATGCTACTTTTGTTTCTTTCATGTTTGTTTCATTTTGTTTTGTTAATTTCTACAAGAAATTGTAATATTGAACTGGGAAAACTTAAATTGTTGTGAATTGTTTTAAAATCCCTTATTGACTATTGGGTTTCTTGTTTGTTTTTAAAGTAAAAATCCTTTTGTTTTTACTGGGTTCATATATTTCTAATTTAATTCTTGATTTCTCAAGAAAGGCAATAGCTTTCTTTATCTGGTTGCTAGTTTGATTACTTAAAGTTCGACGTATAAGTGATGCTTGGTTTGTTGGCCAGTATTAATTTCTCTTCTTGGGGGTTGGTTTTATATTTCTTTTAATGAGTTAATGAAGCTAAAGAATTTGGAAGGAATGGGCATAAGATGCTCCCAGGATGTGTTGAGATCTATTTTGGCAGCGGGGCCTGTTGTTTCTTTGTTTTATATCAGGGCTTCTATATAATGCATCTAAATAGTAAAGTCGTACAGTATTCTAGTAGTTGTGAATTTGCGAAGAGTGACAATTTTGGTGATACAACCTTACGCTTAAACTGTCATAGTTATGGAGGTTGCGATATGAGTGGTTTTGGAAGTATTTTCTTGACAAGGCTTTAATATATATATATATATATATATATATATATATATATTATAGGGTATTATGCCTATGAATTTGATTGTTCTGAGCCCAGAAGATTGGTTTTGGCATTTTCCTGGAGTTTGTTTTCTTACCTTTTATTAGACTTTAGGAACAAGTCTTATCTTTCTTGAACTGAGGTATTAGTTGTGCTTTGTGTGGAGTTTGGATTTGTGCTTGTAAATCATACTTGGTGCCAGTCTATTGGTTAATATCTTTCTTGAACTGAGGCATTGGTTATGCTTTGTGTGGAGTCTGGATTTGTACTTGTAAATCATACTAGGTGCCAATCTGTTGGTTATCTTCTACAATTCTAATTGGTACGTAGTGGTGCACTAGGATTAATGCGTCTTCTTTATTTTATTGTTAAGTGCCTGCAGATTGCATAGGGATGATAGACTAGCTTATCAGATTGGTAAGGAGCACCATCACGCTCATCTGGAGGCATTTCAGATACCACTTTCATTGCCTTGTTCATTTGTCCTGCTCGACCTAGAATATCTGTAAGGCAGGAATAATGTGTAGCCCTCGGTTCTAAACTATAAGCACGACTCATCGAATCAAAAAGCTTTTGGCCTTTCTTCACAAGACCCACATGGCTATAAGCTGTTAGTTGACTGGGCATCCCCGCATTTAGAATACATAGTGCAAGCGCATTGGCAAGTAATGAGTCACGCTCAAACCCAAGATGGATTGCTAGACCATGAGATTGTGTGAGCTCTATTATACTTTCACATGACATCAATATATTGGTGATAGTACCTGAATTGGGCTTGAATTTGGAATGAAACATAAGGATCATATGCCTCAAGGCATTGCCTTCGGATTCATTTGTGGCATATCTATCAATCATCGCATTCCAGCTCACCATATTCTTTTTTGGCATCAAATTAAAAAGTTGATTAGCTTCAACCATGCTACCTTGATCAATATATTATGTGATCATAACAACTAAAGGCATTTGCATCAGAGGATGAGAACTTGAACCAACTATCGAGTTGGAAGAGGAGTGGGAGCAGCATATATGGAGGGAGGAAAAAAATATGAAGCATGGTTACACAGCTATTGAACTGACGGACAAAGAATGACAGTTTGCTTTGTCGAAGAAACTGAATTTGGTAGATGGAAATAGGATGTAATGACAGTAGTAACATAATTAATTGCAATTGTATGGCAATTAGCATGATTTTGTGTAGTTCAACTAAACAATTTAGTGCGCATGATGCTCGTCATTAACAAATGAGAGCTCAATTTCGTGTTGAAACTCTCAGAACCAATGTATTCATGATGATTAGTTTGTTTATGTAAAAATCATGTTTTCACAAGTCTTTACCATGTAGGAATGGCAATGAGGGTTTGTCACTTTTTCAATTTCTTGTATTAAGTTTCAACATCTCTATAGTTTTGTACATCTATAAATGACCTCTTCTGACTTACTGAAATAATTTTTATGAATCATTACAAAATAATTTATTGTATTGGTGTGCGTCAACAATTCTAACTCTAGAATATTTATATTAAGGATTAATTAGCTTTTAATGTTTAATATTCATTTTTTCAACAATCTGGAATTTCTGTCCAGGTGTGTTCGCTACTACTTATTGTTGTTCTTATTCTTCATCTTCCTCTTATTATTATTGCAATATTTTTCACAAAAATATATGAACTTTTTGTATTCATTGATTATTTGGATTATAACTAAAAAAATAATTATGAAATTTATTTATTTTGACTTGTTATTGGACTATGTATAAAAACTATTAATAGTAGCACATTTGTTAATATATTTTAGCTATATAATTAAATGTTATTAATTAAGTTTTTTGTTTGATTGTTAATTTATCTAATAATATATATTTGTATTTTAAGAAATTTGTGTCTTTTTAAAAAATATTGATTAATGTACGAAAAATTGTAATTCATAATTAATACTTTTACCTAAATTGATAATATTAAAAATAATTTAATTTTACATAATTTTTAATTTTTTTTAAAAAATAATATAATACAATATTATATACCAAATACAGTATAAAATAGTACAGATTAATACAATTTTGTACCAAATACTGTATAATATATTACAGGCTAATACTGTACAGGCTAATACTGTACAAACTAATACTATACAGAGTAATATTATATAGGCTAATACAATACAGTAAACCAAACGTAGCCTAAGTATTGTAAGTCCTTATAATTGTAAGTTGCTAAGTGCGTAAATTAATTAGTTATAGATGAAAGTTTATGACTTTTAATTGAGGACACTGCCTGCTAGCAATAGTGTTACACATACCACCCGATATTTAATAAAATAGAGGCTTGAATTATATGTTTACACTAAAATTTATCAACTTTATTCATTAATCACACTGGGGATATCAATTTTATTCATGAGTGTTTATTTGCCTAAATTTATGCATAACTAGATTTCCTTCAAGATAGTTGATATATTTGAATTAAAAAAATTAAACAAAATTGTGAATTAAGGCAAATAGGAGTTATAATTGTAATTTAAATGGTGAATAAGTTGCCACGAGTCAGAACAATTGTGTATATACTCATATATAGCTCGAATCCTTAAATTGAGAAATGTAATTATATATATATATATATGATTAGAATCAAGAAGTAACATGTATAATTTAACGAGAAACCTGAAAATTAATTATATACATTTATTAATTGATTAGGTATATGTATGCAACTTAAAAGTAAAAAGGAGCAAATTAATATAATCTTAGAAGGGCTGGCCGAATATGATGTTTAATTAGTTAAACTTCACTTAGTGGAATAGTTGTGTTAATTAATTAGTTTGATTTATGAATCTTAATAGACTTGAATTGTTTAATTATAAGAATACATTTCTCTAATTATTTATATTTTTGTTGTTTTTAACTATCCTTTTGAGAAGTTAGGATTATAATAAGAGTGTATTATCATAAAATTATAATGAAATTAAAATCGTAAAAAGCTAATTGACCCCTTGATGATGATAGTGTGAATTAGAATCGTTTTCATGATAAATGCCATAACCAATGCTTGAATATAACTAAAGATTTATGTGTATAACTTAAGCAATGTGATTAATGAGAAAATTCACAGATTGGATGTTGAATTAAGATCCAGAAATGATTAGTAAAGCACTACGGTGCCTATGATAGCAAATGAAATTATTAGTGGAATAGAGGAGCAATAATGATGTAAAGAGATTGTTAAAGACGATAAAAATGATAGGTAATGAGAATAAGACATGCTGACAAATATATATGACATAAGAGATTGTTAAATACTATAAAAATGATAGGTAATGAGAATAAGACATGCTGACAAATATATATGACATAGTTTATTTTATTTAATGATGATTTTATATTTATTCTTAGTAAAATTAGAAGGGAATTGAAGTAATGAGATAAGATTGGCATGCCAATTAGGGAGAATTTAGCAGTACTGCATCTTAATGTGACTACTGGATCGTTTGGCTCCGAGAGCTCATCCGATGGATGTAATTAATTGAAATTGTAGGCTTTATGGTTCCGAGAACTCAGTCCACATGTGTATATATATAAATAAATTAAATGGTGGGTTGTATGGTTCCGAGAATTCGGTCCACTTATGCATGCATGTATATGTGTGTGTGTGTGTGTATATATATAGTAAATGGTAAAATTAGGAATGTCAATAACGAGAAATAATGTTGAATGGACCGTATGATTCCGAGAATTCGATTTCGTATTTGATTCCCGTTTATCTAGTTCGATATACAATTTCGCTAGATTTTATTGGGGACAAATATAAAAAATGAATAATTAGGTGAAATTTTTATAAAAATACTTTATTAATTAAAGTAAATAGTTTATTCATACCGAAGTTAATTATGTATTACATAATTTAGTATAACTTCATATAGCTAGGAGTACACATACATATATACAAGCACAAGGGTGTATTCGATCGTTTGTGAATATTTGAGATTTGGTGTTCGTGCTCACTTGGTACTAATTAGCAAATAAACTAAGTGAATTAGATGCTGATTTTGAAAGTAAAAATTAAGTATAACACCATTTTGACTATAAATAGATAAATTATCTTTAATCATTTAATTTTATATATTCATAAGCAACCAAGTACATTTTTAAGAAACCGTTTATTCAAAATTACATGTAGAGTTTTAATATTGGTTTCTTACTCTTGCATGCATTCTAAGTTTTTGAACATATGACTTTATATATATATATATATATATATATATATATATATATATATATATATATATATATATATATATATATTATAATTTTGTATGTGATTATTTAAAGTTTTATAAATGTATTTAAAATTGTGTAACCAAAGAGATAAATTTGGTAGTCACCACTAAGTTTTTGACTTAGCGCATGATTTCTTTTTTGTACATAAATTAAGGACCAAGGAGTTTAACTTATATGCAGAAAATGTCGGGATTGGCCACAGTTAGCCATGTCAAGGAGTCGGTTAAGAGCGTGGCGCAGCCAAAATTTAGTTGTATTATTATTGTCTT
>JBBPFJ010000781.1:23387-49955 GCA_037975025.1 Excoecaria agallocha | reverse complement strand
ATGATAGCTTTTGCATAAAATATATTGTTCTTAAAAATGTAACAACATTTGTCCTTTAAAGAAATATCATAATCGTTCATTAAATAACTGAAAGAAATAATACTCTTGGACAAAGCTGGAACATAATAACAATTATTTAATTCCAGTACTAATCCACTCGGAAGAGGCAAATGATAAGTCCCCACAACAGTTGTAGAGATGTTTTGTCCAGTAGCTGACTGCAAACAAATCTCTGCCTTTCCAACTCTTCTAAAGCTTCTAAGCCCCTGTAGATCATTACATAAATGAGATCCACATCCGGTATCTAATACCCAAGATTGTTTTGAAGCAATAGAATAAGTATTAATTTCAATCATATGAATACCTGAAGTAGATGCAACAGCTTGCTTCTTCTCCTTAAGAGAATCTAGATAGGCCTTGCAGTTACGCTTCCAATGACCATCTTTTCCACAATGGAAGCAAGTTCCTTTGGGATTCTCTTTCTTGGCAACCTTCTTCTTGGAGATCCCACCATTCTTTGGCTGCGCCTTGGTTATCATCTTCTTCTTCTGCTTCTTGCCTTTAGCAGAAGTGACAACCATGACACTTTTTGGATCTTTCTTAAATGATCCATCAGCTGTCTTGAGCATGTTGATTAACTCAGGAATGGATACTTGGATCTTGTTCATGTTGAAGTTAAGCACAAAAGGTGCATAACTTGGAGCCAACGAGTACAAGATTAAATCTATGTATAGATCATTATCCATAACATAGCCAAGTCTACTCAAATGCTCAATATACCCATACATCTTCAATGCATGAGCAGCAGCTGAAGTGCCTTCCACCATTTTGCAACTAAATAGAGCTCGAGCAATCTCATATTGCTCAGTTCTAGCCTGAGAAGAATAAAGCTCCTCTAGATGCAAAACAATGGTTCTAGCATCCATCATTTCATGTTGCTTCTGAAGCTCCGAGGACATAGCACCCAGCATCAAACATGCTGCTGCTTCACTATCCTCCATGTATTTTCGATAAATGCCTTTGATCTCATCAATGGCATCATCTGATGGAAGTGGTGGTGGATCTTTATCCAAGACATAATGGATCTTTTCAGCCCTGAGAACAATTCTCACTTGCCTGATCCAGTCAGAATAGTTGTTGCCAACCAGCTTGTTATCCAAGATTGATCGTATATTAATGTTTGATGTGCTCATGATGATGACCTAGATGTGAAAATGAAAAGATATGAGAGTATGTTCATATATATGTATGCATTAATAAGGTCTTTAATTAATACATTTACTCCCACTATTTTATTGCGAATTAATAGCCCTCACTATTTAATCCGAGAAAACCCGATGGTTTTCTTAGTGGGCCAATATCCAATCCTTGATATGTAATTTGACCTTGACTGTGGTCAACAAGCCAAATTCCATACCCTTGAAAGGTAGGTATCTTTATACCAATTGTGTCTCTACACAACTATTGGATCATTAGGTTATCAACTCTTGATGCATGCATATCATATATGCATTCCCTAATCTTGCCTCTAGAACCATTAGCCTTGACTGTGGTCAACAAACTAATGGGCTAGCTAAGATGACCCATTTAATTCGATTTGAACATATTCGATATAATGTGAGCTTGACTGTGGTCAACAACCCACACTATAAAGAACTCTGGTTCTCCTCAAATTAATGGAAGGCTTATAAACCTTAGTATTTGTTTGAGGGTTTTAGTTAATTAAGTCTCATCATACATGGTTGGCATACATTGGTATGCATCCTATATCTATCACATAAATATAAGCATACAAATATGGTATAGTTATGGACTTCACTACATTGATTTCCCCGAGCCAAGAGGGAAATCAAAAGGTCACACCTAGGTAGTATGCATGATTCAAACAAGAAAATAATTACATTATCTTCAAGCTTGTTGGATCTCCATCCGGCCCATCTTGCTCCTTGATATTGGTCTCCATCTCTATTTCTAATTCTAATCTAAGTAATCTAATTACATATTACAATTTGAAATGAAATACAAACCAAAAACAAGTGGCCGGGACATGAAAGTCCTCATTGGGCCAAAACATGCATTATGCTCAATCACATTGGGCTTTGTCCATAACTAACCATCATGCCAATCATTCACCCTTATATGCCTTTCTAATGCATAAAGAAATGGATTACTAACTTTGTTTCAACCTTTGAAACTATATTTTGAGTTATTTTAATGATGTGATCAAATTAGGAAACTTTTTCCATTTTGGAAACTTTCATTTTAGGAAACCCTTTTGCATGAATGTGTTCTTGCCTTAATAATCAATCAAATTGATTATTAATTAATTATAAATTAATTATTTAATTAATTAATCATATTAAATAATTAAAAGAATCAATTTTGGGCTTAAAATAAGTGTAGGCCGAAACCCACAGAAGAAAAACCCTAAGTGTGTTCACACACAAACTAGTTTTGTGTCATTTGGACCATTTGGGCCTTTTGGAATGAGCCAAGCCCACTCCAGCCCTTAAAACCCATTAATAAACTTAATTAATGTTTATAATAGTTAATTTAAATCAGCTCCTTGGGCCTACCAAGTCATTTACTAATTTAAACCAAGTCCGTAAACATAATTAAGCCCATTAAGTGGTTTTAATGAATTAAAATTAATCAAATTAATTTAAGGCCCATTTTAATTAATCCAATTAATTAAAAACACTTTAATATATCATATATATCATATTTAGAAGATCAAAAGTCGTTCTAACCAAGAACACATCAAGAACACCAATTTATCGAACTTTTCGACAAAACTAGTTTTCATGCAAAACTTGTTCGATTTTAATTCCGTTCGATCCTACGGCTTAATATCACATATTAAACACATAAAATATCATTTAAATGATTTTTAAATGGATCCATAAGAAATTAAATTAGAACAGCCCCTACATTACCTAGGGTTTCACGCCAAACCCTAATGGGTTTCACGCAAAACCCTAGTCACTTTTCTTCAAAAGTTCCGTTTTTGTTTCCGTCAAATTTATTTGATCACACATACAACCAGAAATCAATATTTCTCATTCATGAACAATCAAATCTAATATTTTAAAGTTCATGAAATAAATAACTCAAAACAAAACAAAACTTATTCCACAGAAAATATAGAATTGTGTATCCATGGCAAAACCTGGCTCTGATACCATGTTGGAATATTATGGTTACATGCATCACATACATGAGCGGAATTTTAAATTTTTTTAACCATAAGATCTGATCTTGCCATGAATACACAATATAACTATATGAGAATAAGAAAAATCACCTTTGATTTTTGTTGAACAGTTGATTTTACTTCGCACCGGGTTGTCGCAAACCACAGTGTCCAAAATCGAACACCTCCAATGAGTAATCCACACTAGAGAGGGGTAAATTGAACCAACAACTTGGTGTTCAACTAGGGCTGGCCGAAATTCCCAAGAGCTAGCTTGGGAAGTGGCGCAAAAGGGAGAGAGGATTAAGAGAAAAAGACTTTCCTTTTGTTTTAATCACTTAACCCTAATTCTCATTAGTTGGCCTTTTATAGTTAGGTTAAAATTCCAACTCCTTAATGAGATTGGGCTCTTTAAAATTGCTGGAGAATTATTAATTGGGCTTCTGGAATTAATTATAATCATTTGGGCTTAATTAAATCCAAATTAAATCTTTTCATAAAAGACCATGCACAAAATCCACAAACTAGGCCCTTTGTGCATCTAATTGGATTTAAATACCCAAATGGATTCCAAATCCAACCAAATTAAATATGTGAGTTCCATAACACTTATGTAACATATATAAATTAATTTGGTCCAAGAAAAAGCCCTCTAAGCCCTTCTGTATGAAGTTGGCGTGTAGCCCTCTTCTGGAGGGCTTCCTCCAACTTCTTCATTCCTTTGGCCCTCTATAATTTCTCCAATGGTCCTATTAATTATTATATCAGTCCTATAACACTTATAGTAGTCTTATAACACTTATAAGACAATAATAATTAATCATGAAATACATTATTTCATTTAGGTCCAATTTACAGAACATTTCTCAAAAGTTCCGCGGACAATTTTATTTGATCATAATTAATTAAACTCTTTAATTAATTATTATCATATTCTCCTCTCTACCTTTATAATAATATCAAATATTATTATCCTTGTCATTTTACCATTTTACCCTTTTTCTCTATATGTGTGTGACCTATTGGGTTCCTGTCCATGTTGGCAGTATAATATGTAATCGTGAGTTCTATTCAAAACTCACATGATTTAAACTCCTTTAAATCATTTTATCAATCTCTATTGATATTTTGATACATCATTATACAAGTCATGATTGGCCTCTAGCTAGGCATCATGACTACCCAAATGTCAGGAAAGTCATGTGGTTTGACTGTACCCTTCCATAGAAACAGTTACCGTGCAATTACTCCTTTCACCACTCTTATCTCAATTAGATTATGAGTATGGATTTCTGTCAACTCATATAAATCTAATTATGTATGTTCTATTAATTTAACCATTGTTCCTAAATGCCCTTCATGGATCTCCATCCATCTCGGCATATTACTCTGGCCAGAGATTCTCTGAACAAGGCAATTATAGAATCATGTGAGACAACTTCCCTTGTTAAATCTGGGATGGTGAATCCTTTGTCAATCACTCAACTATCTTCAAGTAGGTCATGATATACCCAATCTCCTAACTATGTTCACTCCCAGTTGGAAGTAATCAGTTATGGAGTCAAAATATACCACTTGCTACTTAAGATAACTTTGGTGATCTCAAGTCTAAGGATACTTGCACAACCGCTATGAAGAGATTCCTCACTGACATAGATTTAATATCCATATGAGGATTCTCTTTGCAGGTCTCCAATGAACTTGTTCCTCTAACAAGCATCCACATGTTAGCTTTGATTATCATCCATAATCACAACTATGAGAACCATTGCTTGAACCATTCAAGAAGCATAACATGTGCTAGTCTGTCCGAATTAACAATGTCCTATCTTGTTAATTCTATGACTAGGGATATTTAGATATTAACACATTTGCATGCGATAGACATCTCACATCATGAACACCTTCATGATTGCCTTTGCACTGTGTTTATAATATCTAGGACTTCATTTATTAATTTAAGATTTACAAACTCATGTATTCAAACACAGCATTAATAAATGAATGATGCCTTTTATTAAGAATATAAATTTCATACATATGAAAAACATCCCTATTACATGGGCTCTAGGGCATACTCTCTAACATATTTTATGTTTATAATAGTTATGGATGAATTTGGTTATGGTATTGATAATAGATAAAGGAATTGAGGTTGACTTATGAGTTGGAAAACAAATTAAGCTTTGAATGGATTATTAGAATCAACTCTAGTTTTGGTTCATTTGAACCAGTCTGAGTATTTTGGCCATAACTTGGCATATTGACCTTTAAATTGATTAATTTTAGTGCCATTGGAATCTTAAGACATATGCCTTCAACTTTTATGAATAACTCTAGAGAAAATTTTACCCCTAGAATGCTAAAAAATAAACCAAGATATTGAAGTCTGCTACTAGCCCCTGTTTAGACCTGCTTATAGTATTTTAGGTATGATTATTAAAATATAACTCCAAATTGCATGATTTTTATGTCAATAAAAACTAGACATGTATAGGAAAAAAAAGTATATGAGACTATTTTGGCTAATTTTGAGTGAAAATAGATAAAATAAGCCATGTAAAGTTTAGTATAGAGGCTACCATAGGGATTTTTGAAAGTCTATTGAGGGTTATGGCTAGCAAGATTTTGTGACCATCTTGACCCTAGCTTTTGGATGGTTATTTTGCTAATGTTTGATGGGTTACGACTAGTAGGACTTGGTTTCCAAAGTGTCCCTTATCTATTTTAATAGGTCATGACTTGCAAGATTTGGTGACCACTATGACCATAGCCTCTGGATGAACAATACCCTTTTTGCATGGGCCTCACGATGGGCACAAATCTGTGACCACTATGACCCTTGCCTATTTGCAATTTTTATTAAATCTTCTCTCTCTAAATGAGTTAAAAATTGGCAAAGTATTTTATATGATTATGTAAGATCACTTAATGTACATTTAGGCATGCATTAAGTTGTCTCAATTCATTACCAGTTAGGTGCTCAAGTATATTAATAAGGGTTTTTATATGACTTATTATTGGGTAATATATGATTATATCCATGAATTATCTAATTAACAATGATGAATATGAAATAAGATATGTTTGACTAAAATTGGATAATGCGAGCACTTTTCTTTACTAAATGACTTTGGATTATGGGTATATTATTTAGATAAAGAATCTAGCTTGTTAAGTTCTAGCCATGGGTATATACATATGTTTAAAAGGGATATACTACCCTATTAAGTCTAAGGTGAGTTCACTCACTGAAAAGTTACAAAACCTCATCCAGATTTTCCCTGGATATTTAGGAAACCTTATAAATGCTTGTAGGAAGGTGAAGCATAACTACACACACACACACACACACACACATACTTGGAATACATGAAACATATGCAAGATAAATAATATGCTTAAAAGTGATTTTATGCATAATCCATAGATATAAGTTTATAACACCCTAAAGTGATTTAGAATATAGATAATACAATTCAAATTGAGAATATTAAGATATGTATACCATAATTCTAAAAATAGAAGGCGAATAAGTCTAGTTAACAAAAAATTACCCGCATACATGCATAATTCAAATGTATTCAATATTGAAATTGTATATGTGATTGGAATTTGATAACAAGCCTGCATAATACATGTTATATATGTATGTGAACATAGAATGTTGGTTACATGCTAGTGATTTATACGTGAATGAGTAAATAGTATGTTAGATAGAGAACAGATATTTGTGAACGGTATAAATAGTTTATACGTATATATAATGGTATTTATGATTAAGAGAATATCGATCTAGATCATATGATTATGATATACGTACAAAAAGTATAAGATAGCAATCATTTGAAAGGTGTGCGATCTAACAAAGCATTGTGTCTAAGAATTGTTGCAAATATTTGAATTGACATGATGTTAACTTAAAGCATGCCTTAGCCTAAGTGGTGGATAAATAGGCATGCCTATAGGGAATTACAGTTGTTCTAGACACTATTTAGTGTCTTTTGTTCGATACTTCGGTATATTCTATTCTAATGGATGATTTAGAGACTTATTGTCTCTTTGTGATGCCTTACAAGGTATCTTTTGTATATGCAATTTAATGATATTATTTATTATTTGTAATCTGTATCGTTTTTTGTTAAAATCCTGGATGTGGATTGTAGGCATGCTTAGAAGGGGTTTCTGCAACTATTTCTGTGATACTACAGTGATCACAATTTTGATACTACAGTGTCTTCTATTTTGAGATGTATGCCTTATCTACTTTGAGGCTTCTACTTCTTCTATTGATACCTTTGAGGTGTACCCTGTGGATACCACTTATCAATATCTTTTGTCCTCGTTATCCACACTTGCAGGAAAAAAAGATAGCAAATATGTATTTGATTTACTACAATTTTGTTATGCATTGATTTGATCTGATTTATTGATAATGTTTCAGGTCTGTATAAAGTCTATCTTGATTTACCTAATTTTTGGACAATTAACTAAATCTACTAATTAATTATAACACATAATACAAACCCCCGCATCAATGTACTTATTCCATGTGTTTTGTTAAGTGTGAGTGAGAAGTATTGTAACACCCTAAATTTTGCATCTGACATGCATGACATGTTCTAGAGCATGAATAGTAATCTTAGGACAGTTTTTGGGATAATAAGAGTAGAATAAGACAACAAAAAGTGAAAGTGTATAAAGGTTAAATATGCTCAGATTAGGGAAATTCGAGGATGAGTGACCTAAAGGGCAGTTTGACCTAATACTAAAATATGAAAATATGTGTTAAATGGAGTCTAATGATACAATTTGAGAACAAATTGAGCTTAAATAGGCCCTCAAATTAGACAGAGAAGTTTTTACTCAGTACCATAAACTCGATTGACCAAAAGTTTGATCGAGTCATAAAATACTCTAAAGACCTCCAAAAAATATTCCAATCACATAGACATGTTAGATATGATTTAAATTAACTACTAAAAGTGAAAAATAATTTTTTTTGGTATTTTTAAAATTTTGGGTTTTAGACCGACTGATTTTACCTCCGAAACTAGAAATATACTGAAATGATGTCAAAATGACTTGAAATTTTAACCATGGACTTCTGTATTTGTAAGTGCATGCGAGAAAAAATTTCATAGCATTATAATAAGAAGAACATTGATTTCAAAAAAGGGCAAAAATCCAAGGTTAAATTAGTTAGAGGGCTTAAAGGTCATATTTAATTCATTTAAGGGCATATTGGTCATTAGAAAATTAGACTTGATCACATACATACATCAGTATGGTAAAAAGTGAGGTAGGAACCAATGGAATCATGACTAGTGGCTTAAAAACAAGCCATTAGATGAAATAGTATATTGGGGAATTTGGGCCATTGATTTGGTAGACATTAGGGCTGCCTAGAGAGGTATAAAATCTTCTAAAATTCAGCCCAAAAATCTATCATCTTCTCCCCTCTTCTCTCAAAAATCTGAACCACCACCATTGCCTCTTATCCGCCATTTTTTCTTTCACTCTCCTCCTCCCACCAAATCCTAATCCCTAATTTCACTCAAATACACTAAAAGACATCTTGTTCATCTTAGAAGCTTGATTTAAACAAAAAGAAGCTTGAAAAACAAAGAATTTAAGTGAGAAAGAAAACCTAACTGGGTAAGTTGTGGTGTTTTAGTGGGTTTTAATTGGGGATTTTTATCTAAGGTTGTTGCGCATCTTTAGTATGATTATGTAGTGGTATTTAGATGCTGTAATTTAATGCATAAGCTCAAGATTTATCCTCCCCAAAATTCAGTCTAAAGGTCGAACATAAGAGGAAGAAAGGAACAAAGAGGAGGAAGACCAAAGGAAGCAAGATTAGGTAATTTCAAACATTATAAAGGTTAGTGGATACATTCTTTACACTTAATTTCATTTAATTTTGGAATTTCTCATAGAAATCACATTATGTAACTAATGGAAACTAAGAAATGATGGAAAATAATTTAAGAGAACCTTGTAGGATGATGAATTAACATAGAATAAGCAAGAAACCTCAAATAAAACAAGCATATGTGTGGTGAACTAATGGTGGCCGAATGGTACCCTAAAGGATGCAAGGTATTATTTTATTGTTAATTATGGTATTAAGCCTGATTTGACTAATTTAATGGTGGCTAAACATGTTAGGATTAATTTAAGCATGAGTTAAGGTATACACCTAGTAGTTGTAATGTATACATAATGGTATTTACATAAGTAACATAATGATATTAAGGTAAGACATGTGCTACCTAATATGTCCATGTATGATTTAACCTTAGAAACATAAATGGCATGAAATAAAGTAAGAAAACACATGGTATTATGGATAACTATAAGAGGCCGAATGGATTACCTAATGATCATGATGTTATTTCATCATGTTTAGTTATTAATTCTTACATACATTATGATTTCATGTATATTATGCATGATTGCAACAAAAATGATGGTGTATGAGATGTTACATAATGGGTGTACTTTGATGAACATAATAAAAATACAACATAAAGCATAATATTCAGTTGCCCTTAGTATATAGTGGGTGATTCAAGATCCTAGGATATAATGGCTAGCCGTAGGGACCCATATACTGTAGTAAAATCACACAGTAATTTATTAGTAAGGAATGGCTACATTTAAGTAGTCACGTCCCTCATACAGTCCTCGCCCCACATATCTAGTTCAAGGATTTTCAATGGTGATTAATAAGGGCAAAATGGTAATTATGCAAAAAAAATATGAATTTGGCATAAGAAGGATGGTTAGAAGAATTAAAATGGTCAAATAAAGCAAAAAGGGAAAAACCATAATTAATGAAAAGTTCAGGGACCAAAACTTGATTTTCCACTTTATAGGCAAACATAAGGACCAAAAAGGTAATTTTCCACCTAGAACAAATTATAAGTGAAAGAAAGTCAAAGAAGTCAAATTAAAAGTCAAACGAAGTCAAATAAGGTAAATAAAAAGTTTAGGAACCTAATCGTAATTTTACATTCAGGTAAGAATATTATAGTAATTAATAAGAAAATTAAGTATAATAAGGCTTGGGTGTTAAATCATGAATTAAAACAAGTTAATGGAATTAAATTAATATAGGTAACATAAAAAGGGCAATATTGTAATTAAATAAAAATAAAATTATTAAATAAAATTTTGTATAGTTGTATCCACCACTAGGCAACATGATTGCTTAACGCGTGGTTTTGTGATTGTGCGCAGGGATAGGTACATAAAGGACTTGGAGCAGGCGAAGTCCAATGGCATCTACATGTGACAAAATGTTAGGGTCGATGTTGGCTTACTTTTGTTTTAGCCTATGTTAGGCATTATGGCATGTAACTTATTTTGTATATCGAAAATGCTAAGTATGGATGAATTTATATGGAACGTTTATGTGCATTTGTGAACTTGAGTATGTATGTTTGTGCTGTGTTGTTGGATGTTGGACAATTATAGAAGTGCCATGTATGTAAATGGAGTATTAGAGGCGGAGATTGATTATTGGGAGTGTTAAATTTCAAATTTACAGCTTTGGTAGCACGATTTTTAAGCTGTTATGCTGCCAAAATTTTAACCAAATGAATAGTAACTTAGTGACGTTAAACATAAGTTAGAACCGGAAGTTTAAACTTAATAAGCTAATTATAGAATTTAATGGTCTAGTATAATAATTGTCTCCAACATCATCATGATTTATATTTATCATGTACGGAAAGCCTGCATGTTAGTAAGGTTACAAGTATGTCTGGATATAAATAAAACTTGAGGTTTGACACAAAACCAAATCCTATTGGACTAATAAGTGAGGAAGTTTTAAAGATAACATGATGGATGAAACCCGATATAGAGTTTCGTGAGTTCTTAATATTATTATGATAAGGCTATAAGGCTATTAATATGTATATATATTTTTTTTTTTCTGATAAGTAGGATACATAAATAATTATAAAACTTATTATAAGATGTTAGCAACTGATTTTTAAAGATATTTCTATATAGAGGTTATAAATAAAGATGTTATGCATATAAATGGAACTATATAATTTTGATTCCCATTACTGGGATATGTAGGAACTTAATACTAGGTGGTACTTGTCGTCATTTCGTTATTGTTTTTCTTATGTATGAAAGTATTTTTGTGATTGTTGTGAGTAGTCACCGTTATGTATTATTTTGCCCATACTAAGCTTTATGCTTAGCATGATGACCTTTCATGTGTAGGTGTAAATTTTTGGTCCAAGAGCTGGTTAGATTCGAGATAACTATAGGCAGCCAACATAGGAGTTAGGAGTTTAAGTAATATTACTTATTTAAGTACCCAAATTATATATTTGTAAAGGTTTATTATAATTGTAATTTATAAAGAAATCACTTAGAAGTAGCATGCTTGTTGTTATTACTTTGGTATCTTTTCAATTCAATAATAGTTAGTATAAGCATAATTATGGATTACCTCTAAGCAAATGCTATGTCATTTAGGTTAGCTTTGGCACCCCTACATCGTCCTAAAGGGTATTAGATATCAGAGCATAGGTTTGGGCGATTCTGGCTTAAACAGAGCTTTTGTAATCTATACATGCTTATGTTAGTTGTGTAGTGGCAGTAGTTGTACCTATCCTGATAAAGTTAGAAGTATGAAAGGTTTTGTAAAGGTGCTTAAGGAAAGGGTTTTTAATAATTTTCTCAATTCGAACCTTTTTCTTTTATTTCTAATCTATTTCCCTTTTCAAGATGTAGTATTTCTAACTTTCCAAATGGCATCTCTATTTAAAATGGTCCACATTATAACACTAGTTCTGTTGTGTTTGGTTCTAATAATGTTTAAGGTTTTGGCTAATTTCATTTCAAAAATTTATTTATGTCAGGTAAGGTAGTAGGAAATGTAATACATCAAAAATTGTTAAAAGTACATACGTTTAATGGATAATAACATCCATGTCCTAAATGATTCTAACTTAACTATGGAATATTAGATTATGAAATATAAGTGATTCGTATTTTAGTCTATAAATATGTTATGACTTGATATACTAAGATTACCCTATTAAAAGATTAAGGATATAAGTCTATAGTTGAGATTGAGTTTATAGAATTATTGGCTTGTGAGATTGACTTAATTATGGTAATGGATTAGCTTGTTAAGCAATATGTTATTAAGGATTATGCTTTCCCAAATTAGTTATCTATGAAAGACCAGATTTTAAGGGTATAATAACCTATAGACTTGATTTATATAATTATTTAAGCGTAATCTCGGTATTGTACGACCATTAGTTTATGATGAGGGAATGTAATACTTGATCGAATGCTGGCAAGTGCACTAGATCGGCTAAGTAATATAGGAGAAATATATTTAAGACCTTAAGAATATCGAACCCAAGGTAAAAGGGGTTACTAAGCGAAATATCTATATTTGAGTAGAATTAATCTGAGACGTTCTCCAAGTTTTGAATTGAAAGGAGTTCTATTCTAAGACAGAAATTAAAATTAAAGACAAATAATAAAATTAGAAAATAAAAGCAATCATCAAGGAAATCAATCAAAGATGAGTGAAATGCTTAGGAAATTATATCCTCATAATTGCAAATGGATATAGTTGAAACAATATAAGCATGAAATTCTGGACAACCCAACTAAATCCAAGTTCCCATTCCGCAGCCACTATTCTAATTAATAAGCTTCTTATTCCAGAGCCAGCCTACTAATTAGCTTAAGCACGGGTCTATAAATCCTAGGTCTGACTTTCTATGAGAACTATCATTCTTGATATTAGTGCTAGCAACTTCACTACCAATACCATATACAAATAGTGGGTTATGAGTCTAGCGGTCAACAATAGGACACATAAGCTTTACATTTGGGGTTTTCGATAGACGATGTAAGAAACTTACCTAATTCTACCCCAAGTGAGAATTGGGAAGTGATCAAAGATCTTATTGACCCAGTTGAGTTTAATGCTAGTAGAACCAAGGCACAATCTCTAAAAAATTATGCCTTGCGTGTGCTTCATCGATTTTTAGCAATCACATTTTACGGTCATACTAGGTACTCATTTTAAGGTGTATGGTCAAGGGGACTCAAGTAAATACTGCATATTTATTATGGCAAAAGATAAAGGATTTGCAAATGAAGCCCAATTTCGTGAAGATAATATCTTTGGGATAGATTGTCATGATTATGGCGAAAGTTATAAAGCACCTGGATGTTGGATACTCTATTGGCAAACCACAATACATTGATTATAAAATGCTGAGAAATATGAAAGTTTATGGAATAAGCTACGCTGCCATTAGACTGATCGTAAAGAATATTTGTGATTGATTGTTGTTGGCTGCACCGGTCTACAGAGAGATGAAGATGAAAAGGTGAATGAGGTACAAGGGCCAGCTGCAGCTAAGAAGAGACCTTTTTCACAAATGGTGGCCTTTATGAATGAGGTGAATGCTCACTTGGATTTCCAAGTAAGACAAATTGATAAATTGCAGAAAAGCTTTAAGCACTTCACCATGCATTTTTAGGAGCGGTTTCCACCACCACCACCACCACCATCATCTCCACCATCACAGTGATTTTGGGTTCCTAATACCGTATTGATGACAGCAAGGAATTTTAGAGGGGGTAGAGCTTATTTAAGCTCAATTTTGCTAATGAGATTTAGGAAGTGAAAAATCCCAAACTCCCCTTATGTTCATGAATGTTTTTTTTTTATTTTGTATTTTTTGTTTTTGTCTTTGTTTATTTAGTTATCTTTTCTTCTATTTTTAGTTAAAGTTTGTCTTAATTATAACTTTTAGTAGTAGTTTGTCTTAATTATAACTTTTAATAGTAGTTTGTCTTAATTATAACTTTTAATAGTAGTAACTTTGTATTATATTTTTAGTAGTAATATTAATGTTTTTATTTTGGTGGTATTATGGTAGTTTTTAGGGTGTTTTCTGTTTTTATTTATGTTGATGATATAGTTAGTTAGTTAGTTAGTTAGTTAGTTAGTTAGTTAGTTAGTTAGTTAGTTCAAGTATCATTTAGTTTGCATTTAGCTTAGTTCACCCTAGTTTATTCTTAGATCCGAACTTGTTAAACTTTAACTTAAAATGTATAATGGTCAAAATCTTTGTTTAGCATCAATCGGGGATGTTGCTTGATGGAATCCTAAATAGGTTAGCATTCAACTTGAACAATATTTATTAGTTTTTACAATTTAAACACTGTGACCAATTTTGAAATAAAAAGAAAACCAGTGCATCAAAGTAGTTGAGCAAGGAATTTTAGGATACAAGAACCTTTCTCATCACCCTTCGAAGCATAGAAACAACTCAAACATTCTAAAAGTGATCTAGGCACATTGTTATTGTTTAGCCATGACTAAGCTTGTATACCTACCTTGTATGTTTATTTTCCTTTGTTAGCCTTTTTGAGCCTAATAAGGCACGCTTAATGATTGCCATATTTATCTTTCTTGTTACACTCATTTTTTTTACCATATAGCTTAAAAAGCCTTTATCTTCCCTTCTAAGAATTGGCCACTCTAGGATTGGGATGGATTAATATTTGTTTGGTAATTAAAGAGTGTAGTTAAAAAGGGGTTTTTGGGATATTATTATCAAAGGTTGATGTTGAAGTCAAGAACTTAATGGAAAGTTAAACTTGTAAATATGTCTATGTATTAATTGTTGCCAACAATGAAGCTAGCAAGTTCTTGAAAAAAAAAAAGAGAAAGAAAGTTTGAATTACAGCTAACAATCAATGGAAAAATTTCAAGTGTGGGGTATTTACAAGGAAAAGAAAAAGGTTTATGACTTCTGAATTTGGTTAAACTGTGAAAATTGAGAGGGTTCCAATGACTTTTATCTCAAAATATCTTATGTATAAAGGGTTAAGTGAGCAAGTATGGTTAAGTGGTATGTTTTTTATGTAGTGGAATAAAGTTGAAAATTGTTGGTCTATTAAATCAGAGAATGGCTATTATTCTTGTTTACTATTGTCCATTCTCTGTTAACCATTGCCATGACTACATTACAACCTAATAAAGTCCTAGTGATTCTATGTTTGATTTCAAGTTGTTTAACGGAGATGACCTTCGAGTTCCAGTACTAAAATAGAGGCTTATGTTGTTTCTAGAGTTTCGAGCTTCAAATCGGTTATACATTTAAGTGTACATTAATTATGATGCTTGACTATGAGATTGCATTGGTTTTTTTATTTTTTGAAAAGACTTAAAATATTTTGGTCTTGTACACACACATGGAAACTGGCTTATATTTTCTTGATTGAATTTGATCTAGTTGAAATTTTGTTAAATGATCATGTTCATTGCTAAACATGTTTTGAGTTGCATGATTATTGGTTGAAGTTTGATTATTTTGAGAAGTTGGTTTGTTCAATTTTGTTCAAGGATGTACAAAGACTAAGTTTGGGGTATTTGATAATTTTGAATTATAAATATATTTATTAGTATATTTTTAGTGTGTTTAAGAGTTGTTTTGGTGTCAATTTAGTTGGTTTTATGTTTAATTTGGTAATTATTGGTTTTATGTGTGTTTAATTGTAATTTGGTGTTTGTCAGGGAATGATTGAGAAAGAAAGAGAATCACTATGGTAGGGTTAGAAATCAACCGAACCAAGATCCCTCAAAAGAGGATTTGTGTCATTTCAATTCAGCGACAAGCAGCTTAGTTGGGTTGAATTTCAACCCTACTGACGTGCTAATGAAGAGGAAGTAAAGAATGACACCTCGGTTGGATTGAAATTCAACCCTACTAAGGCATAAGGTAATTTAAAGGGAATTAATCACCTCGATTGGGTTAAATTTCAACCCTACTGAGGCATGTGTTCCTAGATTTTGATAAAAGTCAAGTTTTACTGATTTAAGAAGTTTGGTGGTGGCTGGATTCTTCCATTCTAAGGTATTTAAGCATGCTTAGCACTAGAATTAAGAGGAGTCAATTTTTCTTCAGTTTTTAGACCTAGTTTCAAGTTCTCAATTCTCTTAGGGTTTGAAGTTGTAACTTGGCTGTTATGTGAAGAAATCAAGAAGAGCTTAAGACTTTATGACTATTGTATCTATTATTTTATATATTTCAATCTTTTCAATGATGAACAGTGAGTAGTTTTTCTTACTTTTGCTGAAGGAAACTTGAACCCTCATTCTTTTATTGTAATGACTCTAATTTGAGATTTATCTCAATACAAGTGTATTATTTCTTAATTCTTGGGCTAAATCCTATCTTTGGTTATGTTGAATTGATGTTTGATTTATCGAATAAATGGTTAACCGTTAATTTAATCTTGACCAATGATTTACATGTTCTTAGTTGATTTCACTCATGTTGATACACAGTTGTGTTCTAGAAATTGAGGCAATAGAGTTGACTTAACCTAAGAATTGGTATTAAGAATATGCTAGATTTAGGTTTCTTGAAAGAGGATCTAACGAAGGTTTAGGAGTTCACAATCCGAACTATTATATTAGGTATTAGATTGTTTATAATTTGAGGATTTAATGCATAGAATGATATTTTGAGTAAGATATATGATTATTAAACTAGTTTTCCATAACAACTTATGTTTTTTTATTGAGTCATTATAATAAAAGTTAAGGTGGATGGTCCCTTAGTAGAGGTGCCTTAAATATTGATTGTTATCATCTTTTGTATCTTGTTCTGCTTTTAGATTTGTAATTAGTTGATTTAGTTTTATTACTTGATTTGTTTAGCTGTTATTTTTAACTTAATTAATAATCATTTCAAAACTTGAAAATTCTTTCGCACATTGTTCACTATAAAATTTGTAATGCACAATCTCTAGGGTATGATATTTAAGGGTCTTAATCTTATTTTCCTATATTATTGAACTGATCTAGTACACTTGCTAGACACCAGTCATATCCCATACATTAGAGAAAATATAGTAGCTCCTATTGATGTTCTGGCTATAGTTTTATATCCCCATAATGCAAAAGGTAGCTTTTTAGCCTAATCTTTATAGGTTCGAACCATCTCGGTTATGATCATTTTGACATTCTTGTTTGCTGCCTCAACTGCCCCATTTTCCTAAGGTTGATAAGGAGAGGACCTATGATGTTAAACTCCGTATTTCCTAAGCATTTGCTTAGTTTCCCTAGAAAATTGCAAAAAGTTTTCAGACATTATGTGATGTGGTAAGCCATACCCACATATCATATTCTTTTTAATAAACTTAGCCATATCCCTAGCATCCACCCTCTTGAAGGATTCTGCTTTTACCCATTTCGTGGAATAGTCGATGGCAACTATAATGAATATATATCCATTCGAGGCTGGAAGGTGGATCATACCCATGATGTCTATGCCTCATATGGCAAACGACCAAGGCGATTTAAGGTTATACAACTCAAAGACTAGCAAATATCTTAAGTTTGCATATTGCTAGCACAACTGACACTTCTTGACATATTTAGAACAGTCAGTGTCCATTGTAAGCGAAAAGAATTCTCGACTCATGATCTTCTTTGCTAAGGCTAACCCATTCATATGAGCTCCACATACTCCTACATGCATCTCTTCCATGACCTTCTTAGCCTCTTTCTCATTCAAGCACCTTATTTCAATACCATTAGGTTGTCTTTTATAAAGCACTTTACATACAGTAATAAACCAAGTAGGTATCATAGAGTCACCACCTAACAGAACATTGGAAAATAATTCTTAACCTTTTGATGCCCAAATAAAAAACGGTGTTCGGGACATCACTCTTAGTTTACATCTTGGTTAGGTGTTTTCTTATAGTTAAGTTTTTATTATTAGTCCACAATCTCCCTTCTCACACAATGTATTATGGTACATTTAAATGAACACTCAATCAATTAGATAAAGCGGTAAATAAATATGATAAATAAACCTACTTAATTATTACATAACAAAATCATCCCAAAGAAAAGAAAATACAAAATGAAATGACAAACATAAAATGGGAAGTTAATTAAGTTTTAAGAACATTGGGTACCTCATACATGATTTTTACAAAAAAGAGTATGAAGAGCCTTATAATTTTTAATAAAACACGGGACGAGTGATCCCAATTTTAGAGAAAATGAGGCTCCCTTTTATGGTGTGATTTGTGGGTCAAAATTGGACATTGATCCATTTTTATAAAAAACCAATTAATTAAATACAAAACTTTTAAATGACTTAATTAAGTCAACATGCTAAAAAATCCTCTTTTACTTAATTATTACATTCCCAAAGAGGAAATACATCCAAAAATGAACAAAATATCAACATTAAATAAATAAATAAATCTAAAAAATGACTTAAATGCAAATTAAAAAAGAGAGAGAGTAATAGCGAAGAACCGAATGGGGGCATGACTCGCAATGTAGGATCATTTCTCGGGAATTCCAAAAAATGCATAAAACAATTTGCTCACACAAAACACAAGAAAATCAAATTAATTAGTATACAAAAAATAAATATTAAAATAACTTGAAATAATAAATAGGATAATCATACTAAAAAATAAAGACACAAATGCAGAACAAAAACTATGTCTACAAAAAAGTGAATCTAAAAATAAACACCAAAAATGACCTAAATAAAAATAAAGCATTAAAATATATTAAAATAGGAGGAAAAAAAGCCACATACGCCCTTAGAGGCTGATGGATGCCCCAGACAAGATAAGGGATAGGATAAGGAGAAAAGCATCGCGATGTCCCATCTGTTGCACTAACAGACGACCGTCTGTTATGCTTTTTTCCCTATTTGTCACTTAAAAACTGACACAGGAAGCAAACTTTCAAACTAACAAGTATGGAAAACCCAACTAAACCCTAAATATGCAATTTTGTAATCCTAATGCATGCCAAATCTAACTATGACACCTAAAACATGCTTTTAATCAAATCAAAACAATAGTTAACATGCAAAATAGAATTTTAACTCAATAAATTAAATATGCATTAATGGAGGAAAACAAATACTGACATATTATTTTGATATATTAGGCAGTCTTAAGTCATCATGGCATCTCGAGAATCATGCAAGTTACAAAACCATACATTACAATATCATAAAACAATAAACACATTTACATGACTATGATATGAACTAGAGAGAAAGCTTGAGACCTAGAATATTACCCTTAGGATGTTCTTAATTATGTGAAATCGAAAGAGTTGTTCTCTGCTCCAATCCTCAATTTTCGTGTTCAAAAATAAAGAAATTTGTGCATTATTTAATGTGAATGATCTGTATTGAACTTTAGTTTCAAGAGAAGAGAATTAGTTTCCTTCTCTCAAAAGCCCAGTTCTTTTTTTTTTCAAAACCTTCAGGATATCCCCTTTGAAAATCCTAATTTTTCTTTTTTTATATTTGGATAAGAGTTCGAGACTAACTCTGACTCCAATTCTCCAGATTAGGAAGGATTATTCCCCTCAAATTTGAAGTGAATCAAATCCTATCTTATCCCTTATTTTTAAAACTGAAAAACATGGAAAATATAGAAATAACCCCATAGACAGGCATCCGTCATTGATAGATAGTCGTCCCTCACACGATTCTCTAGAATTTATAAAAATGCCCTTGATCTGACCTGAACTAATGAGAGAAAGTCACATACGGCCATCCCTCTTATGACATATGTTTATCTGTCATTGTTAGAGATCAAAACTAAGGTTTTTGGTGTACTTTATCAAAACTTTCCCAACAAACACTTAGAAAACCACAAAAATTTTATGAAAATGCAAAGATTGACATTGGAGCTTTGAAATTCATGCTCTTTATTAGAAATATATCATTTTCTCATCATCTAGTAACCCTAATATAGGTTGCCTCGGCTCACGGTGTCTACGTGTTAGTTACACATTAGTGATTTGTACGTGAATGAATGAATAGGATGTTACATGGATAGAGAGAAAATATTTGTGAACGGTGTATAAATAGTTTATACACATATATAGTGGTGTATATGATTAAGAAAATATCGGTCTAGATCATATGATTATGATATATGTATGACAAGTATAATATAGTAATCATCTGAAGGGTGTGCGATCTAATAAAGCATTATGTCTAAGAATTGTTACAAATATTTGAATTAACATAATGTTAACTTAAAGCCTACCTTAGCCTAAGTGGTGGATAAATAGGCATGCCTATAAGGAATTGCAATTATTTGGGACACTATTTAGTGTCTTCTATTTGATACTTCGATATCTTTTGTTCTAATGGATAATTTAAAGACTTATTGTCTCTTCTGTGATGCCTTACAAGGTAACTTTCATATAGCAATTTAATGATATTATTTATTATCTATTATCCATATTGTGTTCTGTTAAAGTCCTGAATGTAGATTATAGGCATGCCTAGAAAAGGGTTCTACAATTGGTTCTATGACACTATGTTGTCTTCTATTTCAAGATGTATGTCTCATCTACTTTGAGGCTTCTGCCTCTTCTATTGATACCTTCGAGGTGTACCATATAGATACCACTTATAGATATCTTCTATCCTTGTTATCCATACTTGTAGGAAAAAGCAGGCAAATCTGTATTTGATCTACTATAATTCTATTATGCATTGATTTGATTTGATCTATGATAATGTTTTAGGTCTGTATAAAGTTTGTCTTGATTTATCTAATTTTTGGACAATTAACTAAATTTACTAATATACTAATTAATTATAATGCATGATACAAACCCCTGCACTTATTCTATGTTTTTGTTAAGCGTGAGTGAAAAGTATGTCTGTATATAAACAAAACTTGTGGTTTGACGCGAAACAAAATCCTAATAAACTAATAAGTGAGGAAGTATTAAAGATAACAAGATGGATGAAACCAATATAAAGTTTCATGAGTTCTTAATATAATTATGATAAGGCTTTAAGGCTATTAATAAGTATATATTTATTTTCTATTTCTGATAAGTAAGATCGTTATAAAACTTGTTATAAGATGTTAGCAACTGATATTTAAAGATATTTCGATATAGAGGTTATAAATAAAGATGTGATGCAAATAGATGGAACTATATGATTCTAATTCCCATTATTGGGATATGTAGCAACTAAATTCTAGGTTGTACTTGCAGTTATTTCATTATTGTGTTTCCTATGTATGAAAGTATTTAGTGATTGTTGTAAGTTGTCACTGTTATGTATTATTTAACCCATACTAAGCTTTATGCTTAGCGCAATGACTTTTCACGAGTGCAGGTGTAAATTTTTGGTCTAAAAGCTAATTAGAGTCGAGAGAACTACAGTTAGCCAACGTAGGAGTGAGGACTTTGAGTTATATTACTTATTTAAGTACCCAAATGGTATATTTATAAAGTGTTTATAAAGAAATCAGCTAGGAGTCTATTTGTTGTTATTACTTTGGTGTCTTCTCAATTCAATAACAGTTAGTATAAGCATAATTATGGATTACCTCTTAATAAATGCTATGTCGTTTGGGTTGGCTTTGGCACCTCTATATCCTCCTAAAGGGTATTAGGGTGTTACAATTGGGCCGCTCGATAAGTAGGACCAAGAAATGCATGGCCACGCTCAAATGAATTGATGGAGCGATCAATGTCATTTGATATTATCAGTCTACTTAGTGATCGAGAAATTATATGTTTGAAAAATATAAGTTTGACACGGATCATGACTTATGTTCAAATAAGATATCGTGTGACAAAAGAATTATAACATATTCTATTGATTAGGTTGAAATTGAATTATCGATATTCATATTATTTAGGTAGTCATAATATCTTGTTAGATGATTGGGCCCACTGTCAATATCATATGAACCTATTGGATCGCATATGTAGAACGTGATGATCTAAATAGGGTTTATTTGGATATTTCAAATTTTAAATATTTCAGATATAAAAATTCAAAATATTTTCAGTAAATTATTTTAGTACAACCTTAATTAATAAGAAAAAGAGAGGCAGCCATTTTTTTAAAGGAGATATTCTGCCGCCTTTTGAGTGAAAAGGAATAAAAAAAAATCCTAGCCGCCAAACAATAGGAAGCTAGCACTCCTGGCAAATTTGTTCATCATGTTGAAGTGTGGATACCAGTAGAGGGTAGTTGTTCCTTGGAGCAACACCTAAAATTTGTTATTTCTGCACTTTAACAAGTTGGTCACCGATCAACCTTTCCTTTTGAATCAATTGGATCACATGGATCTTATTTAGGTTCATTATTTCTGCACTTTAATAGGTTGGTAACCGATCAATCCTTTCTTTTGAATCAATTGGATCGTATGGATCTTATTTGGGTTTTATTTGTTTTCACTGTGTATTTTCTGTTAAAACCCATCATGACGTACTAATAGAGAATGGTTTCTAACTTAAAATTGATAACATATAAATAGGGGGGCATCAAATTGAGGTGCAAATGCAGATGTTTAAAGCTCGCCAAAGAGGACATATAATTTAATTGCTTATGTTTTCCATCCACTAACGACTTAATGTGTTAAAATAATATAAGTTCAGGGAATCAATGTTATGAAATAAATGTTTAAGAGTTTAATAGCAAAAAAAAAAAAAGTTCAAAGACTTGCAAGTGCGTTTTGGCTAAAAAATTAGCCCAAACTGTAGAACTCCAAAAGCAAAAAACGAGAGAACCAAAATGGCATTCATGAATCACCCAAAGAACGAAACAAAAAAGAGAAAATCAAGCCATTTAATTTATGAGTAATATAACATGAGACGCGATAAAGTTTATGGCTTCAAAAACTAAAAGGCAGTTGTAATTGTCCCATTCATTTCCAATTCAACCCTTCAATTGCCATGATCTAATTCATTATCCTTAATTTATGTTCCTTCTGTAAGAAAAAAAAAAAAGTTTTAATGTTTCGCCATGCTGAAGCACATCTTGAGTAAATTCATGAGAAAATCGTCACAACCTGAGTCTAACAAGTTAACTTGGTCTGATTCACCTTATATGGTCCATTAGCTTGAGTCCGGACTTTGTAGCCAAATCTAATCATCAAATCGAACGTCATATGTTGTGTTTCCAGCAAGTATGGTGGATGCCATTGCCATTCGTTTAAAAAGAAGATATTTTTATTTGAGAAAAATGACCACGTGTCTTTGTTCATGCAGCATTTTATTGAAATGCGACATTTTATATTTTTATAATGTAAAAAATGCTTTGATTGCATTGGATTTTTTTGGAACAAATTTTATTTTTGGTTTGGAGTACAATAAGAACTTTCCTATTCATATGTTGGTAGGAAGTCTTGGTCTTTTAGAATTCTTGTTAATTTGAAATATATATACTTTATAAATACTCATAAGTAGACCAGACAAATGAGTAGTATCGGACCAGTTCGGATTACTTATTTTCAATTTTGGATTTTCAAGCCGGGTCACTCATTTTTCAAGTGGATTTCAAATCACAGTTAGGATCGAAATTGAAAATCAAACTATAAGCTATTTGATATATTTAGTTCGAATTTTGTTGTAATCGGTTTAATTTTGACTTTTTTCATATCTTAGGTCAATTTTAATTTATTCAGCCTCTCTATTTAAAATACATAATTGACATCATGTATTATTTATTATATTGATTAATTTGATATTTTTCAATACCCCGGATCAACTTTGACCATTTATCAACTTATCCTTAATATTTAAAAATTAAGGCATGCCGTTGTCAGGAAATTTATGACAGTCGTAAGGTGTAGCACAATTAGACAGAAGCTAAAAGAGCATATGACACGGCTGTCAGGAATCTATGACAGCCATGAGGAAATTTCAACGATGGGCAAATTCTGCAGAAGATTTAACGCAGCTATTAGGAATTTTTGCATAGCTGTTATGAATTTTTGCATAGCTGTCATGAAATTTGTGACGGCTGTGGCCTCAGCCAAACAACATCTGTTCAACTAGGTACACATCTATGAGACATCCATGCAATAGTCAGACTATATATAGTAGAAATTTCAGTTTTAGACGAGACTTTTGTTCCAAATTTTCAGATTTTTAGTTGTCTGGTTCAGGAGTGTTTTGGATATCATATTGGTTCTTGGATGGATTTAACCGCACGCATACTAAATATTAGGTCGACCGGGAAAAGAAATCTCAAAATCTAGAGTAATTTTTCCAGAAAGGTTTTTTTTTTTGTTCATAGCTGGGTTATGTGTGCTTGTTTGGGGGACAATTTGATAACTAGTGTTTTTTTGGGAAAATATTTAGATTTTTAGGATCTTTTTTAAATTATTTAGCAAAGTAGTGTATTTTTCTATTTTCGCTGAAAATTTCAACGAAAATGACAGTATGGGAGCCCTCTCTCTCTCTCTCTCTCTCTCTCTCTCTCTCTCTCTCTCTCTCTCTCTCTCGTGCATAATCTCCTCCCTCTCTCATTCTCCCTCTCTTATTCCACTCTCTTACTCTCCCTCTTTTATCTTACATTTTTTATACACCAATTTAAAATTTTAATACTATATTATTAAATATAATTTTTATTATTTTAATAAGATTTAATTATTTATTTTTGTTTAAAATGAATATAATATAATAATTATAAAAAAATTATTTTTTAACCACAATAATTAATATTTTTTGAATTTAAATAAAAAATAATCAACTAAAATTATGAAACAGAAAAGCATATTAAAAATTATTTATACTCTAAAAAAATTAATTGGAGAGTCCGACAATATCCGTAAAAATTAATCAACCTCATAAATTTAAAAAATCAAACCAAATATTGAAAAATTATAAATAAAAACAACAACAACAACAACAGTAGTAGTAGTAGTAGTAGTAGTAATAATAATAATAATAATAATAATAATAATAATAATAATAATAATAATAATAATAATAATAATAATAATAATAGTAATAGTGCACACATTATGGGGATTTTTTTATAAATAATGTAATTTAAAAAAGTATTTAAATCCATTGGTTTGTATGTTTGTCATTATTTTTGCAGCGTGCTAGCTTATGTATATTATGGGTCATGACTCATTCAAAAAAAATATTTTTCATACTTTTTTAAATTACATTATTTATAAAAAAAGTTCTCATGATGTGTGCATTATTATTATTATTATTATTATTATTATTATTATTATTATTATTATTATTATTATTATTATTATTATTATTATTATTATTATTGTTGTTGTTGTTGTTGTTGTTGTTGTTTATAATTTTTTAATATTTGGTTTGATTTTTTAAATTTATGAGGTTGATTAATTTTTACGGATATTGTCGGACTCTCCAATTAATTTTTTTAGATTATAAATAATTTTTAATATGCTTTTCTGTTTCATAATTTTAGTTGATTATTTTTTATTTAAATTCAAAAAATATTAATTATTGTGGTTAAAAAATAATTTTTTTATAATTATTATATTATATTCATTTTAAAAAAAATAAATAATTAAATCTTATTAAAATAATAAAAATTATATTTAATAATATAGTATTAAAATTTTAAATTGGTGTATAAAAAATGTAAGATAAAAGAGGGAGAGTGAGAGAGTGGGATAAGAAAGGGAGAGTGAGAGAGGGAGGAGATTATGCACGAGAGAGAGAGGGAGAGAGAGAGAGAGAGAGGGTCGGGCCCCACACTGTCATTTCCGCTGAAATTTCCAGCGAAAATGAAAAAATACACCACTTTGCTAAATAGTTTGAAAAAGACCCCAAAAACCTAAATATTTTCCCAAAAAACACTAGTTATCAAATTGTCCACTTGTTTGGAGTCTTTGGCATGAGAATAAAGGGAGGATGAGTTTCCCTTAGCATCTTTATCTTGATTTAATTTATATTATCTTTAATCTTAACTTACAGCATAAATTGTTATACATCATTTTAATTGTTTCTACTACCTTATTTTGTATTATTTTATTGCTTAATTCATTCAATTTATAATTTAATGCTTGTTTACATTAATCCAACAACTTTCAATTAATCTCCATACAGAACACTAAAAAATTTGACCCATTGGGTATGATAACTCAAGGGTAGGGGAGAGCAACGGTCGATTGGATTCAATAATCGAACCGAACCAAAACAATCGAAAATCAAAGTTTTTTTTATTTTTATCAACTGGATCGAATCAAAATTTTAGAATAATCGAATTTAAATCGATCCAAAATTTTGGATTGGTTTGATTCGATTAACCGAAAAACCAAAATTTAAAATTATTTTTTAACAAAATAAAAAATATTTTGTCTAAAAATTATAAATTATAACATGCTAAAATAAAAACATCTAAATTGTACAAATAAAAGTTTAAATTAAAGAAATAATCCCAAAATATATAATAAATAATACAACAAAACTATTAAAAAAAATTTTTTATTTAATCGATTTTTAATTTAATCTTTAAAATTCTAAATTATCACCTAAAAAATAA
>JBBPFJ010000781.1:0-23187 GCA_037975025.1 Excoecaria agallocha | reverse complement strand
TGGCCATTGTGAGACATTGGTCATGTCAATAAATTTGTTAGCATAGTAACTTTATTGATGAATCAATGGAAATGATAAGTGTAAATGGTTAATGATAATGTTTTGGTTTTCAAGTTGTGAGAGCCAGTTTAAGTTTGACTCTTGATGGAGCTTGTCTAACTGTAAAATAAGTGAAATTAATTTTGTATAGTAGGTAAAGACGATAATTCCGAAAGATAATGTTTTTGTAGTAGTCTTTGTGAGTAAATTGAAAGATTCTTACTAAAGTTCACCGAGATAGTAATGCCTGACATCATCAGGTGTGTCAGGATTAAAAACTTAATTCTGGAAGTTAGACTGAAAGTGTGCTGTGACCTGTATAAGTAAATGTTGCATGGACGCGGAGCATTAGACTTATTTGAGAATTGCTCTGACTTGTAATGATATTTGTTCAGAAATGGAATAATGTGATTGAAGAATCTGTCATCGGATTTGTTAAGTGTCAAAGAGGAAGATTGGTAATATCTCCGTATTGACATAGTGATTCATCTTTAACTAAGGATTAGTCAAAGTGAATGTTCAGATATTGAAAGAAGGAGTATGATAAAGTGTATGGGATTGTGGCAATGACTGTGAAAGATGGGATTGCAAGTTTTGATTTGATTCAAGATATAATATGATAGAATGGTATCCTCTACTCTGTTATATAAGTAAATTTCGAGGACGAAATTTCTTTTAGTAGGGGAGAATTGTAATGGCCTCAACACCGGGCCAGTCGTGAATAGTACTTTCCGGCAATGAATAGTGTTTCCCGGGCCTGAAAGGACACCCGGAAGTCGGAAATATTTTATTGGACCAATTGAAAGGAATAGTTATGGTGAGTCTATGGTTGAAATTTGAAGTGCATTTGAGGTCAAATAGACTTCCGAAAGTCAAAAATACGAAAAAGGTAGCGAATCAATTTTCCCGGTAGGGAAGGGGACTTGATTCTGCATAAATCTTTCAAAATAGTAAATGGACTCTAAAAATTGCCAGATTTTGCAGTTCTCAATGAAATTTGATATAGAATATTTTGGTATAAAAATGAATTTTTCGGCGATGTCGACAGTTGTCGAATCGGACCGATAAGTTTGAATCGGACCGATAACGGACTTCGATTGAGCCGAAAATTTATATCCTACCTATTTTTGATGTGATAAAAATTATGGAATCAAATTTGGAGTGATTTGGACTAAGGAAATGGGAGAAATCATTTGGGCTTTGAATTAAGTTATTATTGGGCTTTAATTAAATAGTTAAGCCAAAACTTAATCCAAGCCCATTACACACACTTAAAGGAGATTTAAATAAATGAAATAAAGAAATGAAAAAAAAAAAGAGAAGAAAGAAAATGAAAGAATGGAGAGAGGAAGAGTCGGGGAAGGGCGTAACTGGGGAGGAAGACCGGTGAAGCCAACCACCGGAGCCATCATCGGCAGGCCGGCATCCACCGTGCGGCTTCGTCTCCGTGCGCCGGCGTCCTCGACCCACCAACGGCAGCGCCGATCACCTCCTTCTCTCTCTTTTCTTCTTCTTTTCCTTGGCAGCGCCTTCCTCTCCTTGCTCCGGTGATCGGTGACGGTTTTTGGAGTCACGATCAGCACCGAAGACTCCGTAAGGTGGAGGCGACTCCTCCCGTTGCTGCCTCTCCTCCCCACTCGCCGGCAGCAGGGAGATCGGGGAGGGTGACGGCGGGAGTTTTAAACTCCGATCCCGGTGAACGGCGGCCGTTTTGGGGCGCGTGAACGACGCCAGGAAGTCATCGGTAGCGTGATCTACCAGTTGACGGCCTCGGTGCTTCTCCGGCGGAGCTCCGGCAAGTCTCCGGTGAGGCTCCGGTGAGACTCCGGTGATCAGAAAAATGAAATTTTCGACACCGACGGGTATGTGACTATAAAATCCTTCAATTTTCCCTAATCTTACTGAATTTTGCCTTTAATTGTAATTAGAGAAAAGTATTGAAGTTAATATGAATTATTTGAATTAATGTGTAATTGTTTAATTAGATGTTAAATTAAGCTTAATTTTATATGTAATCTAAGTTAAGAAAATTATTGGTATTATTTGAATATTTGTGAAATATGTATTGTATGTTAATAATTAATAAAATTAAGGAATTTTATTAATTATGCCTTAAATTGATAATAAGTATAAAATTGGAAATATCCATAATTTTAGGTAAAATATGGAAATTTATTAGAGAATTATAAGTCCAAAATTGGAATGTATGTTATTAGAAAATAATGAATTATTGTTAAATAATTCATAAGACATACATGATTAATTAATATAATTAATTAATGTAATAAGTGAAAAAGGCTAATAAAAGTAAAATAAATAATATGTTAAATTCATGAGATTTAAATGAATAATAATAAGAATAATTCTGAAATAATTATTGAATTATTGACAAATAATTCAATAAATAAGCCCAAAATAGTAGAGTAAGATAAATTAATTTATGTTCCTTACAATAAAATGAAGGAAGATGACAGGTCAAATGATGAACTAAGAAAGTAAAAAGTATAGTACATGTAATGATAAAATGTTACTAAAATGTTCTTAAATTCAAATAAATGAGTGAATTATTACTAAATAATTCACAACCCGTATAAATATTACAAATTCCGAATAAAAGTTAAAAAGTTATAAATTAAAGGTTTGACTAATTTATCACATAAATTAGTCATAAAAAGGTTAATTACTGAATTATTGCAAATAAGTTACAATAGTCAACACAGTAAGAAATTCTGCACTGTAATGCTATAATTTATAAAACGTATGAAAAGATTGAAAAGTTAAAATACAAATGCGACTAATTTATCAAAATAAATTAGTCAATATAAAAGTATTAAAAGACTAGATTGTTGTAAAATGGATCAGTATTAATGGCGTATCCGAATGACCCAGATTTCGGATAAAAGTAAAATGACTGCAATTACATAAAAAGAATGAAAGAAATGTGAATTATAAATGTTTATAATTCATAAGTGTATAAAAGGGCTAAAAAGTGACTTAAAAAAAAAAAGCATAATATGAAAAGGAAGTGAAGCAATAAAAGAGAAAATCTTTAAGTGATCAAAAGCACTGAAAAGAGTGTAATTGACCTAAAAATGTAAGAATTTATAAGAAAGAAAATAAACGTTCTGAAAGGTTAAAAAGTACTAAAAAGATGTGAATGTTTGTAATGTGTCGCAAAAGTGCACACATTACTTGAAAAGAATTTAAATGATGTTGTACAGAAATTAAAAGTGTAAAAAGAAAACGTTTAACAGCTTAATGTAATATTTTATGCCCTTAGCAAATGTCTGGCAGTAAAACTTAGTTCAGGATATAATTGGCTGGCCATAGGGATTACTGTACCGCGGTGCAAGTCATGACGACTTGCTTTACTATGGACGGATCGTTGATCTCCATAGTATATATATATCATACGTACTGTCATATGTTCATATGTTGTGAGAGATGACTTTTAGAGGTTATTTCTCATTTTATTGTGGCCCTGTGGGGTCCACTTCCCGCATATCCGGTCTGAAGGTTTTCTGCTGGGTCTGTACTGTCTGTACTAGGGGCGTACTGGAAATGAACAAATCAATATTGTTTAAATGAAAGGAATATGAAAAGTCATAAACGCAAAAGACTTCTTTTAAAAGGAAGGAACTGTTTTAAAAAGAAAAAGAAAATGTTTTATAAGAATTAAACCATAAATGATCATTAATTGCATAATTATAAAGAAAGTGATTTAATATGCATCCTTATATGAAAACAAAGTTAAAAGAATGAAAAGGAAGTCATAAGTCAAGATTAAAACTGAAAAAGGACCTAAGTGAAAAGAATTAGAAGTTTAGGGATAAAATTGTAATTTTACCAAAAATAAGATAAAAAGAGCAATTTGAATAAGAAAACGTATAATAAGGGTAAAATAGTAATTTGGCAACTTAAAGATTCCAAAATGACCTTTTTAGACAAAAGGACCAAAAGCGTAATTTTACGCTAAAAGGTCAAAACAAGGTAAAATGAATAGTTTACAAGTATTTTGAACATGAGTAAGCGTAAAAAGAATAATATGAAGATTTATATGTAAAATATACATTTTAAAAGTAGTTGAATATGATTAATGTAAAAAGAATGAAATAAAGATCCATAAGTAAAAGTTAAAGTAATTAAGAAACTGTGAAAGTACAAGTTAAGCCAAGTAAGAATCATAAGAATGAAAATTAAGCTAGAGTTAAAGTAAAGAAGATCGTATAAGTAAAAGATAATATGAAGTTAATGAACTTAAAGAACTAATGTTAAGTCAAGTTACATGAAATAAGAAAAGGTATTGTCTTAAAAGACGAAATTATGCTTAATTGGGAAATTCTTGGATTTATAGTCACCACTGAGCATATCTAGTGCTCAGCACGTAGTGTTTACTGCGTGCAGGTTACAAGGTATTCAGGGAGCACAGAGCAGTGAAGCTTATTACACGAAGAATCAGGGCAAGAAGATGAAGTTATTGTATCTTTGTTTTTGTAAGCGTGGCATGTATATACTTAGTTAGTGATAATATAGAAATGATATGTAATTGAGATAAGTTTTAATATGTTAAAGACTGTTTATATGAGAATTGTCAGATGTGAATTGTAAATGATGAGTATGGATTGAATGGATTGTTCTATTGTTATATGATTATTGTTTATATGAATTGTGATGCCTCTGAGAGGCTATACTTGTTTGGATTTTTCAGGAGGCTAGAAAGTACTAGCCGTTATGCTGCCGAAATTTCGAAAAATAATAATGGTATGAAATTGGATTCAGTATTAGGTTGTGATTAATAAGTTAAGCAAAAAAAAAAAAAAAAATTTCACTGTTACGGTTAAGTCAACATCGGAAAAGACTGTTCATAGAAGGGTGTGACATAGCCAAAGTTTGCCCCTCTCCTAAACCCAGCCGAGATATCAACTCCTCTCCAAAACCTTCCTCCTACATAGCCACTACTACAAAGAATCCTCAAAACTGGGTTGTTGATACAGGATCATCTCATCATCTTACTGTAGATTTGGGAAACCTCAATCTTCATTCCGAGTATCAGGATCCTGAAGAAGTTCAAATTGGTAATGATTCCTATCTTCCTATTTCCAATATTGGCTCTTCCTCTTTTCGTCTTGGTAATTCTATATTGTCTTTTCGTGATATTCTTCATGTTCCATCTTCTAGTCGTAATTTGCTTTCTGTTTATGCTTTAACTAATTCTAATCCCATTTCTGTTGAATTCTTTGCTAATTATTTTGTTATTAAGGACTTGGACACGAGACGGATCATCTACCAAGGCCGGAGTAACAATGGCTTATATTCTCTCTGTCTACATCAAAACAAATCTGCTCCGAGTGTTTCCTTAGCTAGTTTGGATTTATGGCATGCTCGTTTTGGTCATGCTACTCGTCCTATTATTAAAAAAATTTTATCTAGTTCATCTTTGTCTTTTTCGAATAATTCTAGTAAAACTTTGTGTGATGCTTGTGCTACTAGCAAGATTCATAAGTTACCTTTTTCTTTATCTACTACAGTTACTCAATTTCCTCTTGATCTTATTTGTTCTGATGTCTGGGGTCCATCTCCAATTAAGTCTGTTGATGATTTTTCTTATTATGTCATCTTTTTTTATCATCATTCAAGATACACATGGATTTATTTTTTGCGCCATAAGTCTGATGTCTTGGATACCTTTATGCAATTTAAGACACTTGTTGAGAATTATTTTGGTTGAAAAATTAAACAATTTCAAGCTGATTAGGGGGGGCGAATTTCAAGCATTAACTCCTTTTCTTAAAACACATGGTATTACTCAAAGGGTTTCTTGTCCATATACACCTGAACAAAATGGTTGTGCTGAAAGAAAGTATCGCCACATTGTCGAAACTAGTTTGACACTTTTGCATCATGCTCATGTTCCCTCTCAGTATTGGACCTTCACCTTTGAATGTGGTGTTTATCTCATCAATCGCCTTCCTACACATACCTTGAATTATGATAATCCATATCATAAATTATTTAATCAATCTCCCATTTATGATTCCCTAAAAGTCTTTAGTTGTTTATGTTATCCTTGGCTTCGACCCTATGTGAAAAATAAATTAGATTCCCGCTTTACTGCATGTGTTTTTTTGGGATATAGTAAATTGCATAAAGGTTATAAATGCCTAGATATCAATTCTGGTAAACTTTACATCTCACGTCATGTCTTGTTTGATGAGCAGGTATTTCCATTTGCAAAGACTGATGCTCTTCATGCTTCGGTAACAACCACCCAGTCTCCCGACTCTCCATCCTATGTTACCTTCCCTGTTCCTGGCCTTACTCCATATCACCAGTATCACCTCTGCCCCTGCACAACAACCATCTCCTCCCTCACCATCTTCTCAGGAATCACCACCTGTTCGGCTTCCTTCTTCATTCACACCGATGTAGTTTATTCCTTGTTCACGTGCTTTACATGGTTCCACAATTCCAATAGACACTGCCCCGGTACCAGCTTCTCTAACAAAAGTTCATCCCATGATTACGAGACAACAAACTGGCCACTTGAAGCCCAGAAATCTTACTTCATTAGTGGCAGAAGCATTATCAGCTGCAGAACCCACCTGTTTTACAAAGGCTTTTAAAAATCCAGCATGGCGTGAAGCCATGGCAGCAGAATATACAGCATTGTTAAATAATAGTACATGGGAGCTTGTTCCACCTTCTCCATCGTATAATGTTGTTGAGTGTTTCATATTAAACAAAAACCTGATGGGTCTGTTGAGCGTTATAAGGCTCGGTTGGTGGCCAAAGGTTTTCATCAACGTCCGGGGATTGATTTTCAAGATACTTTTAGTCCTGTTGTCAAGCTAGCTACGGTTCGTACTCTTTTATCTTTGGCTGTTAGTTTCGGTTGGAGGGTTAAGCAACTTGATGTTTCTAATGCTTTTCTTCATGGTAAGCTTGAAGAAACAGTTTACATGCAACAGCCTCCTGGTTTTATTGATCCATCCAAACCTGATTTTGTCTGTCGGCTTCGCAAGTCCATCTATGGTTTAAAGCAGGCTCCTCGTACCTGGAATAAATGCCTGACCAATGCTTTATTGCTCTTCGGGTTTAAAGGTAGTAAGTCAAATACTTCCTTGTTTTATATCAACACTGCTTCTACTAAAGTCTTTTGTCTTGTTTATGTGGATGATCTTCTGCTTATGGGAAATGATTCCTCTATTTTAAATCGGGTTGTCAATGCCTTACAACGACAATTTGCTGTTAAAGATTTAGGCACCTTGCACTATTTTCTTGGTATAGAAGCTGATTGGGTTGATAAGGGTCTCTTTCTTCATCAAAGTAAGTATATTATTGACTTGCTTCGTCGGGCTAATATGCATGAATGTAGTTCTATTTCTACTCCGTTGAGCATCTCTGATAAATTTTCGAAGGAAGGTAGTGAACCATTCAAAGAACCCTTATTATATTGCTCCATTGTTGGTGGATTACAATATCTTCAATTTACTAGACCAGATATTTCTTATTCAGTTAACAAGGTTGCTCAATTCATGCATTCTCCTTCTTTGGCACACTGGGGAGCGGTCAAACGGATACTACGGTATCTTCGTGGTACTTCATCTCATGGTCTTTTATTTCAATTTGGTTCTGCTTCTCTCTGTGGCTATGCTGATTCCGATTGGGTAGGTGACATTGACGATAGAAAGTCCACTACTGGTTTTGCTATTTATTTGGGATCTAATATTATTTCTTGGTCTTCAAAAAAATAATGTGCTGTTTCTCGATCCTCTACTGAAGCAGAATATAGAGCCCTAGCTACTGCTGCCTCTGAGCTCCATTGGCTTCAAATCTTATTGCATGAAATTGGTTTTCAGTTGCCTTCTCCAGTGTTGTACTGTGACAACTTGGGGGCTACTTATTTAACCCTTAATCCAGTCTTTCATAATCGTAGCAAACATTTGGAAGTGGATTTTCACTTTATTCGTGATTGTGTTTCCAAAGGTATTCTTAAAGTTCTCTATCTTTGTACAACTGATCAAATTGCAGATGTGCTTACTAAAGGGCTTTCGAAGCAACGCTTTACATGGTTACGTGACAAGTTGACAGTTGTTTCTCACCCTACTCAACTTGAGGGAGGGTGTAAGAGATAAGAGTGTGTTATCTCAGTTTGTATAGGTTACGTCATTTGTAATTTGTATAGGTTAAATCTTCTCTATTTCCCACTTTGTATAGGTTACGTTTCTCATTGTTAGCGGTACCTAGTCTTCTGCTCATGTTAGTCTTCTGCTCATGTTAGTCTTCTCTATCATGTATTTATATTTCACTTCTTCACGTTAATAAAGTTATGTAGAAGAGGAATCCTTTCAATAAGAGTCTCACGTGGAAGTATTTGCTGAGAACAATTGTTGGCTTTCAAAGTTAAAGAATTTGATGGGTGTCATATAAGTTGATAGTATTTCTTCTCATTTAATCATATGTCTCGAGTTCCTATTTTGAATATATAACAATTTTTAAATATATGATTGGAGAGAACATTTTGCTATTTTTGTAAACTTATTTAGTGCAAATCCAAATTATTTGATATAGCATTATCTAATTAACTTATTTTGCGGGCCATATAAAACTATTAATCATTAATGTTTCACGGTGTTTGTGGGCTTTCCCTAACCACTACTTAACCCTAAAAATTATATATTTAAATCATAGGATTTAATGAAACTCTCATGACATTAGCAAAATGTGATTTCCCTAGGAATTTATCTAGCCGTATATAATTTATATTTTAGTATCAAATGTAAAATTAAAAATTTCCTTTTAAATTGATAAAGAAAGAAATTAATAAATTTTCTTTTCAACTTTTTGTAACATACATATTAACTTTATCCTCGGTGAAGTTAATAAAATTGTACATATTTTGACTCGGTGGTTTCTCAAAGACGATTTTTTTTTTTTTTTACAAATAGTACAATTCAGTTGCAGTTAACTAGCTAGCTGTAATTCCTCTCTATTGTTCCATGAATATAATCATACTTGGAAAAAAAAAGGTAATTTAGTGACTTATTTTTTTTCTTTTGATAAAATAAAATTTAGGGGATTAATTGTACCCTAAACTTATGACTTACTATAGGTGTCGTCCCTGAATTTTAATTTATGGCATAAAAGTCCTTTAAAATCAACATAATTTCACCCTTTGTAAACTAATTAATTAAAGAGTAGAGTTGGAAGGATGGATAATGGACGAAATAAAATCAAATTTTAGAGATAATAAATATTATTAGTTAGTGATAAGTTTAATATTAAAGTGACTTATTAACCCCTATTTTGGCCTATCTAAATAATTCGATAGGAGAAGGATGGTTTTATTCGTGGGGTTAATATAAAAGTTGTGGCACTCTCCGTCAAAGTCCACTTTGTAATTATATTATACTTCAACTTTATTCTGCCCACTACGTATTTTTATTGCCATTGGCTTTATATGAATATCCTAATTGCACAGTGTATTTAACATGCATTTGTCTTAAGCCACACGATTCATGTTAATTAATGTGCACAATTAAACCATAGTTTATCCTAATTTTATTTCAGCTGGATGATTTAGCTTGGAACTTGAGGACTAACTGAAACGGGATAGGATAGGCGGCTGTATCTTCTTGATCTTGATCTTCTTGTTAAGTTTATGTTTTTTTTTTAATCAAATATAGTCAAGATTTCAAAAAGTGCACAATTTTTAAATATTAGAATTATCGGTTTGTTAGGTTTTAGAGCAAAAAGATGAATGGATGGATGATTTCTAGCTACCCGTCTTTATCAGAATAAGAAAATTAATTTAAATTACTTTGGAGAAATATGCGTATTTGACAGGTAATAAATCATACAAATGCATATTATAGATGCACCCATTTAATAAAAATAAAAAATAATAATAATAAATTTTAATTTATAAACACGCATGCACTGAATGAATACTCTTTTTTTAATAACCGGCACATGACACTTGATGAAAATTTAATAAATATTAAAAAATTAAAAGTTTTCAATACTGTATAAGTTAATTAGCATTATTGAAATTTAAACTCTCAAATTTGAAAAAAAAAATGTCATGAAATCTAAATTCATTAGTAGTAATATTTAATTACTAAATTTTGCATTAGTAGATTAGAAGCAAATCAACGTCTTTGAATAATAGTATTTTCTTATTTTCTCTCTGTTTTGGACAGCTTTATCCTCAAAAAGTGCAGCTAGGATTAACGGCGCAAATCGATCCATGTATTTCAAGCCATAATCCGACCAAGCCTCTCCGTTATACTATTATTATTATAAATTATAATAGAATTTTATAGGTGAGGAAAAAGAATGATTGAAGTTGACCTCACAAATACATTTTAAAATGCAACTATCATCTCAGTAATCTTTCCACTTGCATCTAATTCTCTTTAATTATACTATACATCTTCAAGAGAACAAATTCTAAATGAGTTCTGCCTTTCTTACTCCTCCTTAATTATTCTAATTTTCAACAAACTTGTCCTTGAACAAAAAAAACTTGTTTTGGTATTTTTCTTCTTAATTAATCATTAAAATCTTAGCAACTTTAATCTAGCTAAAAAGTAATTATAGGTTTCCATAAATATCCTTAAAAATTTTCGATAATTTATTAATTTAAATCGGATCATAAATGGCAAAAGCCAAATTCCAGAAATCCTATTTGCCTTCAGTTGATTTGTTCTTTGACAAATAAAATTTCTGTTGTGAAAGTTCCCTTTCCTATAGCTTCTAAATGAACCCTGGAATTCTCCCCATTAAGACCACAACTACGCATATCGATTTATTTAACTTGTAATAAAATATAAATCCAAGCAAAAATGGCCACATAGGCAATGAAAAAGTTGATGCTGAAATAAGAATTAGAAAATGAAATATGAATATAATTATTATATAAACTTAGGTCCATGGCAATTGGCCCGCACCCTTTTCGTATCACACGTATTCTATACTCAAAAGGCTATTTAATAATAGAGGTATATATAAAGAAGAAACATTAGTATATGCCATATTTTTATTCTGATTGGAGCCGTCCAGCCGTACGATTCCACCAACATTGAAGTTTTTTTTTATTATTATTTTATTCCCTAACCCAATAATGTTTTGACAAATTTTAAAATTATGGGAAATTTGGCACCTCAAATTCGAAACGTTTCTTGCAAAAAGCTTTTCAAAGTTAGGTGGATTATATAACAAATCATCTCCCTTAAATAAAAACCAATTAGAACTTAGTGGTACAGGCATGGCCATCCCTTGTCTTATGTGGGACACTGCATAAACTTTCCAAATAAAGACGTGGACGTAATAGAATTTATTTTTTTTATTTTTCTAATTCTTTTAATGGACTCGACAGGTAAGATTTGTGGAATTGCACGCATGCAATAGTTTAGAAAATATATTGATAAAATTCAAAATATCTTTATCTTGTTACGAGAGGGAAAGGCGATCGTGAGACTGCTAGAGCTGTTGAACCTGTAAGAGAGAGTGTCCGATCGGATTCAGGCATCAGCACTCTGAAGTTTAAGTTAGTAATTTGGGAGTGATATTAAAATGAAAGAGAGAATCTCAGGAATTCAATACCTGGTGCCATCATATTTTTGGCTATATATAGGAGACCTTTGAAGGGGGATTCGAATACCTCGGAAGATGATAATCGTCAGTCATGATGGGTGAGCGGCGATGTGACAGGAAGCAGATGGGTGGTAGGTGTTGGCTTATGCTAGTAGGCCGACGAGGTAAGCTATCCCATCAGTCCAATCGGACGCTTCCTTTGCACGTGTCACCCTCTGGTTCATCTTCCTTTGCTATTAACGGGCCGCGCTTATTGGGCCTTAGAAGATGTATTTTTCCTGGTTATTACTTGTCCCCCTCCAAAGCGGGTCCGATCGGGCGTGGCGTTATCCTGTTACTTTGGTGGGCTTTGAAATTTTGAAAGGCAGCCACCTAATGCGATTGTCCATTTCAAATAACTGTCTTTCATTTAATGCTGCGCGTGTTTCTAGAACCATCAGTTCGTTTTTTACGACCGCATCACTAGATCGAGGACACATGGCACCTATCAGGAGAAGTTTTGGAGCATTCTGGAAGCTTTTATGTTCATACAAAAGAAAGGAGATTCGAGGCAGGTTTGTTTCGTTTTTCATCGACCCTCAGCGAGGTTTTGCCAAAATTTCGCCGTTACCTCAGTTCTTCGGATTTTGAAGATTTTTTGGAGTGTTCGTGAGATTTTGACCAAATAAGTAAGCGGTCCATTCTTTCAATTTTATTTTTCGTTCACCACATATACGCCGTTTACCTTTCTTCCTCCAAAAGAATGGCCTCAAGCAGTAGCCCACAAATAGATAGAAGTTTCTTGGAAGATTACAGGAATAGCGAGCCACTTGCCCAACCTTCACGCTTGACAGAGGCAGAGATGGCAGAAATTCACTCCCGATATCGCCTTCTGGCCAATGTATCGGTGATGGCCTGCCCTTCTTCTATGGCGATTACAGAAGGACCATTCAATCATGAAAGAAACGAATGGTTCATCTGTCCTTTGTGGAGTTTGGATGCAGGCTTGAGGCTTCCTTTCGGGGCATTTGAGTTGTTATTGCTCCGGGGTTATGGGATCGCCCCAAACCAATTGACCCCGAATGGATGGAGAATGGTGTCCTGCTTTAAGATTTTATGCCAAACAGAGTTGGTGGCCCCTACTCTGGATCTTTTCACACACTTTTTTATATTTTTGGTCGAACCAACGCATTGGAGTATTGTTTTACCAGCCGTCGGCGTTGAAAGCTTTTTGGTGTCCCAACTTCTATGAAACATTTTAGAGAGAGATACCTTCTAGTGGGTATGGCTGGCGGCTTTGGAGTATCGCTAGTCCAATCGAATGAGGCCATCGCTTTGGACGATTGTGCCGCAGGCCAATTAATATATGAGGCCGATATTAAAAAATTGTTAGAGGCCATGGGGAGAAATGGCGGGCCTTTTGATTTCGATTATCTTTTGAGGACTCAAGCTGAGCCCGTAGACTCCAATACTGCTTCTGAAGTGTGGCCTTCAAGAGACGTTGATAGTGATCCTGTTGCTGCAACGACTACTATCTCTTCGGCCGTTGTGGTCGCTGCTCCTGCGACCTATTCGCTTCAGATAAGTCCAGGTCCCTTACTTGCCTCCCAAATGGTAGCGGAGCAGCGTCCTCTCAGGCGATGGCAGCTAAGAGATGAGTCTGGCGAGGAAGGGCCACAGCCGTCTTTCATTGATCGACCATTTCTTCCGCTATCGGAATGAAGTGAATCAGGCCAGCAGTCTTCAGGAGGAAGTTAGGAGGGTCAGTTGCCGTCATTGGAAGATGTTCTGAAGCGGCGGTTTGGCGACGACTGGTCCGTGACTAACAAGGATGTGTCATCCTTCGTTTGCCAAGGTCTCACTCAGGAGAGTGATTTTGAAGCGATGACGGAGCTCAGTTTCCTTTCACGGGAGTACGACCTGTTTCAACAGTATAACCTGGAGGTATCACTTGTATGCTGTTGTTGTTTTTTGTTTTGTTTTTTTTTTTGACTTATTCCTTTATTGTCTTTTTGCAGCTGATAAAGAGGGGGCTTCGTATTCATGGCATGACGGCCTATGCCCGAGCGAAGTGGGAAAATGCCGCTCGGCAGATGAGAGAGGCTGAGGCTGCTAACGCCGAGGTGGAGAGGAAAGCTGCGTCTTTGAAGTTGGATGTGGAGGAGCTAAAAAGGGAGAAGGTCCAACTGGCTCAAGACCTTAAGTCTCAATAAAGTAAAGTGGACGACTTGAGAATAGATGTGGCGTGCCTTACTGCTGACAAAGATAAAGCACTTGCAGATAAAGATAAAGCTTTGTTAGAGCGTGATCTCCTCTTATCAGAGAAGAACTCCTTGGAGGCGGTTTTGACGGAGAAAAAGGCAGCTTGGGTTGAGGATTTGGCAAGAGCACTGACCGCTAAAGAGGAGGAAGTTCTTGATAAGTTGGGTGAGGCTCAGGGAAAGTTGCTAACTTGGCTGATTTATGCGGCCAAGCAGCAATTTCCTGAAGCCAACTTGGACTGGATGGAGGATGCGGGGGTTCTTCCTGACCCTCCTTCTAGTGACGATGATGATGAGGAGGAAGCGTATCCGACCGAAGAAACTGATGATGGTTCGCCAACCGGATCTAGGATTATGCTTCCTCCTGTCATAGGGCCTAAGGTTCCCATATTATTGGAGTCGGAACCCAATGTCTCCTTTCCGAGAGAGCCAACAGGCGACCAGGCCGCTGACGAGACTGTTGCTGATCCCCCATCCTAGCCGACCGACTAGGAGTGTGTATGTAGGCTTAGGCTCCCTTTATTCTGTAAAGAATTTTGTTGTATATATATGTGAGATTCCATTTGCCCTTCATTTGTAGCTTTGTTTTATAATGTTAACTTTGAAGTGTGACTTTCTATAAATTTTGCTAAATAAAGGGCCACTTTGCACAAATCATACAAAATGATCATAAGAAGAGCAAGGGAGTACTTCCTGAATCACATGAATCAGCTGGGCGTAATAGGTCATTCGCTTACCGATCGGTAGGAGATCTTCCCTCACATTTTCGATAGTGGGAATTCGATCGGCATGGAGTCACAACATCTTGACCATTTTTGTCGTAGTAGGCGATTTTGCGATTTAGATCAGACATTAGAATCTGTCATTTGATGGGGCTTGTTTTGCATTTTTCGTGTGTCGAGCCCAAAGGAGATATTCATTGTCAGAGATAATAATTTTTTTAATGGCTGAATCTCGCATTTTGGAGAATAAAATAGATTTAATTGGAGCAAATTTTCCGCTTTTAAGATAAATATCCAGTCACATCTTGCCGTGGGAGTCATAATGGAGAAAATCTATCAAATTTTGAGCTTAAAATAAGCTTAGCAAATAACTCATTCTTTGAATTAGTGGATAATGGAGTAAAACTGCTGATTATTGGAGAATGGAACAAAGCCGATGATAAATGAAGAATGGAGCAAAGCCGTCAATAAATGGAGAATGGAGTAAAGCCAACGATAAATGGAGAATGGAGTAAAGCCAACAATAAATGGAGAATGGAGTGAAGCCAACGATCTGCAAACGAAAACAAAGCTAACAAGCAAACAAACAAATAAAACATACATTTCACGAAGATGAAGAGAAACGGAAATAGAGGAAATGGAGAAGTCATTCTTTATTGGATATAATATATAATTACACATGGTACTTCCTGAGTACCTCGGCGTTCCAACTTCTAGGGATATTCACCCCTTCCAGGGTCCTTAACCGGTATGTACTGGAGCTTAAAACCTTGGAGATTTCGTAGGGACCTTCCCAGTTCGGCATTAGCTTCCCAACCCCGGCACTTCCCAAGCTGATATTCGCTCTTCTGAGCACCAGGTCTCCCACATTAAAGGTTATCGCCTTCACCTTTGTGTTGTGGTACCTTGCGACTCTTTGTTTGTAAGCAGCAATTTTGGCATAAGCATCCTCCCTCTTCTCCTCTAACAGATCCAGATCTTGGCGTCTGTCCAAGGCGTTTGCCTAACTGGAACAGAACGTTGTCCGATAAGAGGGGAGGCCAATTTCTAGAGGTATCATCGCCTCGGAGCCGTAGACAAGAGAGAACGGTGTTTGGTGAGTGTCGGCTCGCGGAGAGGTCCTGTAGGACCATAAGACGCTATGTAATTCTTCGGTCCAATTGCCTTTTGCTTTGCTGAGTCGCTTTTTCAAGCCTTCCAGGAGCGTTCGATTAGAGACTTCCGTCATCCCGTTGCTTTGAGGATGGGTGACGGCGGTGAATCTGAGGTCTATGTTAAGGCTTTGACAGAAAGCTCTAAAGATTGAGCTATCGAATTGCTTGCCATTATCTGTAATAAAAACATTGGGTAAGCCATACCTGCAGATGATGTTTTTCCAAGCGAAATTTTTGGCCCTTTCTACTGTGATTGTAGCCACAGGGTCGGCTTCAGTCCATTTGGAGAAATGATCGACAGCCACAAGGAGGAATTTCATTTGCCTTTTTCCTTGGGAAAAAGGCCCTAGGATATCCAGGCCCCACTGGTCAAATGGCCACGTAGAGCTGATCGGCATCTGATCTGCTGCCGGCTGGCTGATCACTCTTTCATGTATTTGGCATTGCTGGCATTTTTGCACTTTTTCTTGGGCATCTTTGAAGAAGGTCGGCCAGTAATAGCCAGCCTGGAGTGTTTTCCTTGCTATGGCCCTACTTGCTTCGTGTGCTCCGCAAATGCTTTCATGGATCTCTCTCAGGACATAGTCTCCTTCCTCCTCCGTTATACATTTGAGCCAGGGGTGACTGAAAGTTTTTTTAAACAATTCACCGTTAATAACAGGTAATTTAAAGATTACGGGATACCTTTCGGGCTTCTGCCCTGTCCTCAGGTAATTGTCCCATTTGCAGGTACCGTCTAATGGAATCCATCCATGTTTCCTGAATTGACTCTATTTCCATCATTTCTGGCTCGTTTAAGGAGGAGCTTGCTTGGTCGATGATGGTTATATGTTCTTCTACTACACCTTGCTCGTCAGCAGACATTTTGGCAAGTCGATCAGCTACTAGAGTTTGATCTCTCGGCGCCTTTTGCAGGACCCATTGAGATCAGACTTTGTTCAGCATTTTGAGCGCCACTTTGAACTTTTCCAGGTATCGAATCATATTGGCTTCTCTAGCTTCAAAGGTGCCTAAGACTTGGCTCGTCACGAGTTGGGAGTCACTTTTGATGGTGACGGCTTCCGGTTGGATGGCATGGAGTAGCCTCAATCCATGTAGAAGGGCTTCATACTCTGCCATATTATTTGAAACTTTAAAATTGAGCCTTATTGCGTACCTGATAACAATGCCAAGGGGTCCCGTTATCACAATACTGGCACCTCCTCGGCTGTCATTTGCAGCCCCATCGACCGTCATTTCCCATCTGGCGGGCTGTGGGCGACTAATCGCATTGTCACCGAAAAATTTTGCGATGAAATCTGTCAGGGTTTGGGCTTTGATCGCCTTTTTGGGTTCGTATCTCACATCCCATGACTGAAGTTTAATCGCCCATCCCACCATTTTTCCCTCCAAATCAAGGGTCTGGAGGATTTTTCTTATTGGTTGATCCGAGCGGACGACTATTGTATGTGCCTCAAAGTACTATCTTAGCTTCTTCACGCACATCATGAGGGCGATGATGAGTTATTCGACAGGGCCTTTCTTTAGTTTGGGCCTCTGAGCACTTGGCTAACATAGTAGACTGGTAGTTGTTGGGTTCCCTCCTCCCTGACTAGGACACCTGCAACAGCTTCACCAGAAAGTTGATAAGTATAGGTATAGATTTTCACCTGGGAGTGGTCGGCTCAATAGCGGGGGATTGGCGAGAAACTTCTTTAGCTCGCCAAATGCTTGTTGACAATCGGCACCCCAATCAAAAATTTCATTTTTTCTCAATTTTTTGAATAAGGGAATGCATCATTTGGCGGAGGAGGACATGAATCGCCCAAGAGCTGTGACTCTTCCATTCAGCTTTTGGATGTCTTTCACACTGTTTGGTGGCTGCATTTCTAAGATCGCCTTAATTTTGTCAGGGATTGGCTTCAATGCCCCTTTGCGATACCATGAAGCCTAGAATTTGCCTGAAGGTACCCCAAAAATGCATTTGTCGTGATTGAGCTTCATCCAGAATTTATTCAGTGTATTGAACACTTTCGCCAGATCGGCAGGATGTTGTTCGGGGCTTTTGCTTTTAACGATTATGTCGTCTACGTAAACTTTCACATTTTGCCCGATTTGATCCTTGAAGATCTTATTCATCAAGCGCTGATATGTAGCAACTGCATTTTTTAATCTGAATGGCATGACTTTATAGCAAAAAGTGCTATCATCTGTGATGAAGCTAGTTTTTTCTTGGTCCAGCAGCCACATCATAATCTGGTAACATCTGTGATGGCATGGCCGGCGGTGGCGTCCACCAACTAGTCTATGCTGGGTAGGGGGTAGCTGTCTTTAGGACACGCTTTATTAAGATCCGTGAAGTCGACACACATTCGCATCTTTCCCGATTTCTTTTTGACCAACACAACATTAGCTAGCCAATCGGGGTAGTCAAATTCGCGGATCATTCCCGCTTTTAGCAACTTGTTAACCTCCTCAGAGATAAATTTCTTTCATTCTGGACCATGCCTCCGCAATTTCTGCCTGACCGGCGTACAGGCTGGATCACATTTAGTTTGTGGGTGACTACATCGGGGTCGATCTTGGCGATGTCTTCTGGTTTCCAAGCAAAAGAAGCCTGGTTGATCATCAATACCTGCATGACTGCTTCTTCGGTTTTCGCATTCATGCTGGTGCCAATTTGAATAGCTTTGCCTTTTGTGAGCATTCTAGTTTTGATTTCTTCTGCGGGGTCCATTCTTGGCTCTTCCGCTTGTTCAAATCGTTTTAAGCCTGGCTCGACCAACATAGCCTCTTTATGATGCTTGATCATGGCTATATAAGCTTCTCTTGACGCTTTTTGATCGCTCTCTCAATATGGCGTCGCCGCCTCTGGTTGGAATTTTCATTACCATGTAGCGGATGCTGGTGACTGCCCCTGTCTGGAATAACAAAGGTCTGCCGAAGATGGCGTTATAAGCAAAAATCATATCTACAATCATAAACATTACCTTGCAAGCATGGGTGAGAGCTTTCTGACCAAGCTCAACAAACAGCTCGACCGACCCTACTACTGGCACCATGGCGTTACCCAAGCCGATCAGCGCGTGGTGTTCGGCTTAAGCTCCTCAACCGGCAGCCCCATTGCCTTGTAAGCTTGGAGGGTGAGTATGTTCACAGCGCTCCCATTATCCACCAATATCCTTTTCACATCAAAATTATTGATTCATGCCCTGACGACAAGGGCATCTTCATGAGGGAACATGACGTCTCGCGCATCTTCTCAGGATATGGTGACTGGGGCCGGTCGTTCAGTAGTTTGGGAGACATAGACGCCTTTGCCCTTTTCTTTCGGGAGAGTTCTTCTCCATAAGACGATCCGCTGGTGATCATATTTATAACACCGGCGTAGGGTCGGCGGGGTCTGCATTTGTTGGTTTTCTCCTCTTATTGTCGTCGTTATCAGAGTCATCTCTCCTGTGATCTGATTGCTTACAGGGGGTCGCTTCCTGTGTTGGACCCATAAATCTCTTGAGAGAGCCTCTTTGTACCAGCTGTTTAATTTCTTCTCTCAGCTGGTGACATTCGTTGGTCGTATGACCAACATCTCTGTGAAACTTGTAGTATTTGCTGTGGTTCCGAGTTTGTCTGCTCCTCTCTTCCATCCTTCTGGGGCCCAATTTACCTTTTGATGATTCTCTTTGATCCACATCAGCACTTGTGCGGGATTAGTGTTGAGTGGAGTAAAGGGTCGGGAGTGCGAACCAACCCCCCGATCAGATCTTGATCGATCTGCCTCCTTTCTCTTCCCGAGATTCCTTGAAGTGGAAGCTCGTTCCGGGCTTCTGGTGAGCCGCTCTGAAGTCGCAGCCCTATTGAATGTCCATTCGTTTGGGTACTGCAGCCTATCCAGCACATTGCTTCTTCCGCCCCGATTGATCTTAAGGCGTCATCCAACTGAATGTGTTGTCTCGCCCTCTCCATCAAGTCGGAGAAGCTGATCGGTGGCCTTGTTGTGATTGACTCAAATAACGGCCTATCGGCTGTACCATTGACCAAGGCGGTGGATGTCATTTCCACGCTCACATTTCTTACTTCCGACATCGTGGCTTGGAATCTATCTATGTATTCTCGGAGACTTTCATCTGCCCTCTAATAGAGGTTACATAGATCACTCATAGATTTTGGGGCCCTCGTCTGCACAATGAATCGGTTTATGAATAGTTCTTTTAATTATCTGAAAGAAGTAATCGACCCCTGCGAGAGCTCATGGAACCACGTGAGGGCATCTCCTCCCAGCGTGGTGGGGAATATTCTGCAGGCAATCCTCTCATCATAGGTGTATACTTGTACTTTTGTTAGATATTCAGCAAGATGTGTGGAGGGGTCAGTTTTACCTATATATCGATCCATTATCACATCCCACCATCTGGGAGGTAGCTCCGATTTCGTGATTTTCCTGCAAAATGGTGAGGTCGTGTTGCCGTAAGTGTGGTCTTCAAACATTTCCTTCTTGGAGCTTGCCAGCCCGAATTGCTTGAGCTTTTGCTTGAACCACCTATCTTCTCTACTCATGGCGGCTGGGGGCGAATTGATCCTTCCGTCCCCTCATACGGCTACGGTTAGGGGTGCACATAAAAGATAGGTCATTCCCAATGGACGAAGCGGATCGTCTACTGGGGATATAGGAGGAGTCCCCGCTCGAGGACCCTACGCCTTTTCCCTTGTCGTATCTACCTGGAGTGTTGGCTCTTGTTCTCCTACTATTGTGAGCCCTCGGTTCATTAATGAAGATTCCCTTGTTCCTCCTTCTTCCGAGCTCTTCGGTTGTAAGATCCATTTCGTGACCCCTTTCGTAAGTCCTGGGTATCTTTCCCTTTTTTAGGGTTTGGACTATGCTTTTAGTAAAGTCACTGAGGATGGCGCGCATGTCCCTAATGGTGACGGGGGTATCCTCTGGCCGTCGCATGGCCGCATTATTAAATTCTGGTAAAAGGTCGCCTCTAACAGGGACCTGGGAGACTCCTCCCTTCTCTCCGAGGGCCTAGATCTGTCCTGGCTATGATGATTGCGCTCTCTTGAAGTTCTATGCTCGTTAGATCTTGAACTTGCCATTTTCCTCTCAACGAAAGCACCAAATGATAAAGCTCATAATCTTTATCTTGTTACGAGAGGAGAAGGCGGTCGTGAGACTGTTAGAGTTGTTGAACCTGCAAGAGGGAGTGCCCGGTCGGATCTAGGCGTCAGCACTCCGAAGCTTAAGTTAGTAATTTGGGAGTGATATTAAAATGAGAGAGAGAGTCTCAGGAGTTCAATACCTTGTGCCATCATATTTTTGGCTATATATAGGAGACCTTGGAGGGGGGATTCGAGTACCTCGGGAGATGATAACCGTCAGTCATGATGGGTGAGCGGCGATGTGACAGGGAGCAGATGGGTGGTAGGTGTTGGCTTATGCTAGTGGGCCGGCGAGGTAAGCTGTCCCATCAGTCCAATCGGATGCTTCCTCTGCATGCGTCACCCTCTGATTCATCTTCCTTTGCTATTAACAGATCGCGCTTATTGGGTCTTAGAAGATGTATTTTTTCTGGTTATCATATATGAAGGTTGATGTCAATGCAAATTAATCATCACTATATAAGTTTTTTTTTTTAGGAAATTTAAGTATATAAAGGTTTTTAATATGGCTTACGCTTAACTGACAATGTGAATTTACAATAATAAAGTAATGCATATTGACCTTATTTGTGTTACATATATATATATATAATATATAAAGGAGTAATCACACACGTCTTTAGTTTGCTTTGTTTGTTCCAAGTCCACTACAAAGAAATAAGCAATAAGTTTTTAAGAAACTCTTCAGTATCTAATAAGTTCTCTAATAATTAAAAAAAAAAAGAGTAGATGATGAGTTATTCAACTTATGTTTTAATTCATTAAAAAAGTTGCACAATCTGAAGGTATTGCAACTCTATATGATTAACAATACAAGAAATAAAGGGTGTGACTGTATGTGTATATATATATAGAGTGCCGGCAAAAGGACATAACAACAACAATAATATTAAAAATAGAAGCATTTATTTTAAAATAATATGTTAAAAAGTTAAAGTTTTTAGCGACAGAATTAGCGACAACAAAAGTCTACTTGTCGCCCCAAATTAAACCCTGCAGTTTTGTTAATTTCAGACGAATAATCATGGGGCGGCTGAATGTTAAGAAAAATAATTTAGAGTTTAAATTGTTAACATTCCCATACATCAGGGGTCAATATATATATATATATATATATATAGTTGTTTGCTTAATTAACTAACAAACAGAGATTAGAAATCCATTTGATTTTAACACTGCCATTTAAAAGCATTATAGAATTAATTGTTTTTGACTCTTCTTGCTAACATAATTCTTATAGTCATAGAGTTATTATGACGTAGTTGAAAGGTGAAACAAACAATAAGCATGCCTCAAATCTATATGGCAATTTTAAACTCCCACCTTTCTAATTAAAACCCTACTTAATCAACAACAAATTAATGAGAAGGAAAATTATAAAAAGAGCCAAATATATCCTTCTTCACCTTCATGTAGAAAAGCGACTATTGGAAATTTAATGTGAAAGGATCGCACTTTGCCAATTTTTTTTTGGGATGGCTATTATTTATTGAATTTCCAATCACGAAAGTTTTGGAATCTTTTACGATATTTAAATAACAAGGTTCTGATTTGCAATAATAATAATATATAAAAATTTCAATTGTTTGAAACAAAAAACTCATTTAATAATTAAATCAGTTATTCTTTTAACTATATATATATATATAGTTACCACGTCAGCACTTCAGCCATGATTTTCACCGAAAACCGGTCATAATAATTTTGCGTAAAGCGCTACTAAAATCAGTAATAATTTTGTCATAAAAAATTATTTAGTTACATTTGCATTATTATAGTTAAATTCAGTAATTATAAGTAAAATTAATTCATATATATAAAGTTGCATAACACTTTTAAACAATTCCAAAAAAATTGTGAGTAACCAAAAGTTAAAAATGTGGAGAAACACTCTCGAAAGTAAAGATTTTAGATTCACGTACAAGTGAAACAAGGTCCTATACAGGGTAATTTTTGGTGCAAGTTGGGAGGAGTATAGAAAAAGTGGGATTAAGTGGCATTGTTTTGCATATAGATGCATAGATTTCATTCTTCAAGATATGACAGGATGATTCGATAGGGATGTAAACCTATAGAATAAAAACCGAATAGTTGAAACAAAACTTATATGTTGATAATTTTACATACTTCTTGAATAATGTAAAATAATATATAGTTTACAATCATAATTAGATTATGAAATTAAGTTTTTATTTATTTTAGAACTCACAATAGAAAAATATTATCAGTATGTATGAAGCATATTTCATATACGAATTAAATATTGAAAACAAATTGTGAATAAATTAAAATATTTAT
>JBBPFJ010000780.1:0-49922 GCA_037975025.1 Excoecaria agallocha | reverse complement strand
TGTTGACTTCTCTTGAATTGTCTAGTGAGTAATTTTATTAAAACTGGTCCTTCTTTCCATTGCTTTTTATTAATTCTTGTACTGTTTTATTTTCCAAATTAGAATCTGAATTTGTACTGGGCTACAATAGAATGTGGCATTTAGTATTGCATTGATTTCGATTTTCTATTTTTCTTTACGTTTAATCTTAAATTCCAGCCTATAAAAAAATATTATAGTCTGTGTATTGAGTTAGTTGCCTTAGTTTATTTAGTTTTATTCCTTTAACCCAGGTCAAACATGGGGCCACCTGTCTCCTTTAACTTTGTGGAGTCACTTGACCGAACCGGATCCACACCCTTCATACCTGGGATGTTCATTTAGGATGGACAAAAGGTGTATCTCACGAGGGATTTTAGGTTCTAGTAAAATAATAAAGGGTCTTAGTTTAAAGTTTAATCTTTTATCAGATGAAATAAGTGATTCTGAAAAATAATGAGTTACTATACTATGTGGCCTAAATATGAGAGTACACTTTCTGGACATTCTGGATAACAAGAAATCTGGCTTTTCTAAGGCTGCCATTTGACAGTTAATGTGTGTAGCACTAAAGGCTGTTATTGAGGCTTTTGGTGCATGGAATCGGGACATTGGGTGAGTAAGTTAAGGGAAAAAGTGTTGATTTTAATATGGAGGAGTCAGCAGTAGTCTGGACATAACAAAGAACATCAAGGAGTAATGATTGTTGCATGGAACAGAGAAAGCAGTAGAAGGGAACTACATTGACTGACACAAATACCTTCAGAACGAGATGCTCGAATAGAAAGGTCTCTGAAAGCAGCTAAGATTAAATTAGCACCATAGATTCATCATCTCTTTCTTATAGTTGGATTGTTAATATTCTTCCATAGTACTTTTCTGAACAAATACTAGATTTAAACTAAAGTAGTTTATGCAAAGAAACAGGTCCATGGCACACTAGGTATGCAAAGTTGCTAATTAGCCCAATGCAAAGAAATACCAAAGAAGATCGTCAAAGTTTATCGGCATAGCTTTTTGGCAGCTAGACCAAAATGCCTGACCTGCATATACCTGCCTTTACATAGAGTCATGCATACACAATTAAATTTTCTTTAATGAGATGATCTTGCATTAAAAATAGGTCTTTGTACATTCTCCATATTTCTAATGGATCAATAATGAGTCTTTGTTTTCTGGATACCATTACATTGTAGATGATGTTGTTTTCTGGATTTTAGCAGGTGTTTGGCCTAGTTAACTGAATTTTTTTTCATCCGTTTACCTACTCTTGCGTGAATTAATATATTAGTAGCATATGAGAATGCACTTGTTTCTTGATTTTGCTATGTTCATTTCTTGCTTTTCTTATGCATTTCCACTTTGTTGAGCTGTTTATAAAATGAGTGATTAGTTAAATTATTTTGGACGACAAAAACAAATACATTAGTAGATTCCTCAACTTTTTTATAGAGTTAGCTTTGGCCTATTTTAATGTTCTTCGACATTCTCTATAGGATAGACTAAGCAAGGGTTCCTCAGGCCAAAGTTGCGATAAAATATATTTGAAACTTCGCACAAGCACAGGTTAGCCTCATCATATTCTACTTTTTGTTATATAATTGAAAAAGTGACCTGATCTATGATTTGTATATTAAGAAAGACAAAGAAAACAAAGAAATGATTTGATGCACATTGAATATGATATATGCCATTATAAATTCCTGAGTTTCTTTTAAATTTTTGTGCATAATTTGTCATACCAATGATTGTGAATGTGCATTCAGTAGTAATGATAAAGACTTGTCTTACGTATGTCAGTATATTGTGATCCTTTTCTATAAATTGATAGTCAGTTAAAATAGGTTGTGTGTTTTTTAAATTAATATTTTTTTCTCTGTTAGTTTTTATGCTAATATATTTTTATTGTAAAGATCATGGCACCTAGTAAGCAATGGATGCAACTTGTTCATAATCGACTTGATGATGCTTTTATATCTGGTGTGCAAAGTTTTTTGGATTATGCTTTCACAAGAATAGGAGAAATGCATGAAATACCATGTCCGTGTGTCAAATGTTGCAATACATCTTTGGGAACCCGTGATATGGTCAATTCACATTTGATAGCATATGGAATAATTCAAAATTACACCTTTTGGTATCACCATGGGGAGCAGTTAGGTGAGCCACAGTCAGATTGCTTAGATTTAGATGATAATGAAATAGAAGAGGTTGAAGATGAGGATGAGGATGAAATACAAGGGATTTTAAGAGACTTATATCCCGATTTTGAGGGAGATGCTATGAACAGTGGTGATGATGAAGTTCCTAAGGAAGAACCCAATCTTGAGGCAAAAAAAATCTATAGGCTATTAACTGATTTTGAGCAATCCTTATACCAGAGTTCAAAAAGCTCTAAGCTTTCGACTTTGGTAAAATTGCTTCATATTAAAAGTGTTGGCCATTGGAGTAACGAGTCATTTACAATGTTGTTGAAATTGTTAAAAGAAGAGTTATTGCCTAATGGATCCAACTTACCCGATTCATATTATGAGGCAAAGAAGATAATTCGGGACCTTGGGCTTTCTTATAGAAAGATTGATGCATGTAGGAATGATTGCATGCTATATTGGAAGGTAGATAAGTGTCTCAACTCTTGCAAATTTTATGGTACATCTAGATGGAAGCAAGATAAACATACCGGGGAAAGTAAAAGTAAAAATGGGAAAAGAATACCTTTCAAGATTTTACGTTATTTTCCCCTAAAGCCACGACTTCAAAGGTTGTTTATGTCCACCAAAACATCTTCTTTAATGAGATGGCATCATGACAAAAGAGTCGATGATGGAGTAATGCGACACCCGGCTGATTCAATGTCATGGAAATCTTTTGATGAACTTCATCAATCTTTTTTTAATGAGCCTCGAAATGTTCGACTTGGTCTTGCTACTGATGGTTTTCAACCGTTTGGAAATTCAAAGACTCCATATAGCATTTGGCCAGTTGTCCTTATTCCTTATAATTTACCACCTTGGCTATGCATGAAGTAAGAAAATTTCATTTTATCAATGATTATTCCTGGTCCTGAAAGTCCTGGCGATGCAATTGATGTTTATCTCCAACCTTTAATAGAGGAATTAAATGAATTATGGGAAACTAGGATAGAAACCTTTGATGCATCAATTAGACAAAATTTTAAATTACATGCAGCTTTGTTATGGACCATTAATGACTTTCCAGCATATGGGAATTTGTCTGGTTGGAGTACAAAAGGAAAGATGGCTTGCCCATGTTGTAATAAAGAAACTTGCTCAATGAGGTTATGCAATGGTAAGAAACAATGTTATAAGGGCCATAGACGTTATCTTCCACTTAATCATAAGTGGAGAAATGATAAAGACTCATTTGATGGAACTAAAGAGAAAAGGTTGCCACCTAAATTGTTGTCTGGCTATGATATACTTGATCAAGTGGCTGATTTAGATGGGTTATTACTAACCAAGGATCCAATGAAGAAGACTAAGATATCCCACGCTAATAGAGGTGATAATTGGAAAAAGAAGAGCATTTTTTTTAATCTTCCATATTGGAAAATGCTATTGTTGCGACACAATTTAGATGTGATGCACATTGAAAAAAATATATGTGACAATATTTTGGGAACAATCTTAAATGTCAAAGGAAAAACCAAGGATAGCATAAATTCTCGATTAGATTTGCAAGAAATGAATATCAGGAAGGAATTACATCCCATAAAAAGTGGTGATAAATATGAGTTGCCTAAAGCAAGTTACACTTTATCTCTTGAACAGAAGCACAAGTTTTTCAGTTTTTTAAAGAATCTAAAAGTTCCAGATGGATTTTCATCTAATATTTCTCAGTGCGTTAACCTCAAAGATCGCAAAATCTTAGGCTTAAAGAGTCATGATTGCCATGTTCTTCTACAACATTTACTTCCTCTTGCCATACGTGGTCTGCTTTCCAAAACTGTGTGTGAACCACTTATCGAGTTGTCATACTTTTTCAATGTGCTTGGAGCAAAATGTTTAAAAGTCGATGAGTTGGAGCAAATAAAAGCCCAAATTCCTTTTACCTTGTGCAAGTTAGAAAAAGTCTTCCCACCATCATTTTTTGATATTATGGAGCACTTGCCAATTCATTTAGCTAATGAAGCTAAGATTGCTGGACCTGTTCATTATCGATGGATGTATCCGATAGAGCGGTGGTTGTACTTTTTAAAATCTCTTATAGGTAACAGGGCTTGTCCTGAAGGTTCTATTGCAAAGGGATACTTGGCAAGTGAATGTATGACCTTATGTTCAAGGTACTTGCAAACAATGGAAACAAAGTTTAATCAACTTGAACGGAATTATGATGGTGGGGTTAAATGTGATGAAGGTTTATCTATCTTTTGTCAACTTGGAAGAGCTTTAGGATCTCCAAAACAATGTACACTTAATGCACATGAAATGGAGCAAGCCCATATTTATATTTTGAAGAATTGTGATGAAGTTTTGCCCTTTTTCGAGTATGTATCTCCAATAAAATACTTCTATCTATTTTCTATTTTTTTCATTTTAATTAACATATTGTTTCACTTTTGTTTTATATAGAGAGTTTTCAAAAATTCAATATGATACCTCTCAACCCATTTCTGATTCGGAATGGAATAAGCAATTCATTAGTTGGTTTAAAAAAAAGGTAAGTTTTTGGTTAAAAATAATTTACCTCCACTTGGTTAATTTATAGCTATTGATAATATATATAATGTAATTTTGGCAGGCAATACAATTGCATAGGCAACAGATAATAAGATGATAGCTGATTTGTTATCACTGTCACGTGGCCCCACACAATATTTGACAAGTTTCAATGGCTACATTGTTAATGGTTATAGGTTTCATGTGCAAAATTATGATAAAGGTTTGAGAACTCAAAATTGTGGAGTGGTGGTTGTTGGAGAGTCCGATAAAGAAACTGGGAATATTGATTACTATGGAGAATTGATTGAGATACTTGAATTACAATTTCTTGGGGGAAGAAGAGTTAATATGTTTCGATGTAATTGGTTTGATGTGTATGACAAAGAAAAAGGGATAAAAATAGACGAATATGACTTCGTAAGCGTTAACCGTCAACGTATTTGAAAACAAATGAGCCTTTTGTGTTGGTCAATCAAGCATCACAAGTTTTTTATGTCGATGACCAGAGGAATAAAGGTTGGCATGTTGTGCGAAAGGTCATACCTCGTGATTCCTTTGATGTTATACAAAAAATGGAAGAGGATTTAGAGGAGTTTGATAATTCAACACAAAAGAAAAGAAAAATTGTTGATCAAGGTTGTATTTTCTTCTTATAATTACGATTAAGTGTATGTTGCAACTAATTGAACTTTATGATTGTGATGTGATGTTTATATTGTAATTTACTTTTTTATTTTTATCAGGTTTGACATGCATCCATCAAAGTTTCGAAAGACTGAAATGGAAACCAAATAAAAAATAGGTAAGCAAACATTCATTGCACCAGGTGCTTTAGGTAGGGACGCAGACAAAGCTTAAGATCTTTCACCTCTTCAAGAGCCACTGAACAACAAATTTCAGCTGCAACAAGTAAAAATTGCCAAACAATAGCTGCTAATCAAGATGGCCCACCGCTTGTACCTCCTGGATTTCGATCAATTAAAGATGACAATCTTTCTCCTCAAGTGGATGAAGAGATGCAAGACATTCAAATAAGTATTTTATTAAATAAAATTTAATCTATTTTTATCATTAATTGACCATGAGTTTGTATATTTGATTTAATTAAATCTGAATATCTATTAAAGGGATGCACAAGAAAAAGGTCCGAGGAAGGAATAAGTGTAAAGAAGTTGCAGGACTCAAAGCTAGAGAAAAATTGAAAGTAACTTTTTTTAACAATCGAGTTGATGGGGAGCATCATGAAGATTTCTTAAGAAACTTGGGTATAATAGTGCGTGATCGTAATATGTGCCCTTGGAAAGTACACTCATGGAGAGAAATTCCAAAACAAAATATAGAACACATGTGGCAAGCTATTCTTGTAAGAATTTACGTCATTATGTTCTTTAAATTTTTTTATTTCAAGCTTTGCTTATGCCAAATATACTATAGGTCCAATTAATGTTAATTGATTTTAATAATATTGAATTTAGGATAAATTTGAGAGTGATGACATAATTGAATATCGTGAGCATGTTGTGAAACATATGCGAGGATTATGGAACAATTGGAGAGGATGGATGAATTTCAAATATGTAAAGTCTAGGCCACTCCACGAGGCTATGAAAAATGTGCCAGAAGGGGTGGACAAGAATGATTGGGAATGGTAGGTCAAAGAACACTATTTTAGTGAAAAATTCCAGGTATGACATAAGTTTATATATTTTACGTATATTTTTATTTTGCTTGTCAAATCATAAATTTACATGTCAAGTTGTTAATGTAGAAAACAAGCAAAAGAAACTCCATTAATAGGTCCAAGTTGGATATGCCACATCGTACAGGCAATAAGCCATTTAGAGAGATTATGTATCAACAGGTATTTATCCTCATTAAACATCATTAGAGAATTTATTATTCATTAATTAAAAAAAGTTTCATTTGATATGTTTATACTTGTTTTGAAGGGAGGTAAAGATGGTAATCCACCAAATTTGGCTACCATGTTCTTTGAGACTCGCAAAAAGGACAATAAGCTTGTTGAAACTATCACTCATGATAGATATGTGTGTATGATTGATTTAATTTTCATTATGCTACCTTTTATACAATATGTTGATACGTTTTAAATTATTTTCATATTATAGACTCAAATTCAAGAATTAGTGGAAACAGAACCTTCTCTTTCCAACATAGAAGTAGCAGAAAAAGTCTTTGGACCTCAACGAAAAGGTCATGTTCCTGGATTTGGGGGTGGAGTAACTGCAACACAATTGAAAGTGCCTAGTTCATCGAAATAGGTATTGTCATCTAAGCTAAAGAAAGTTGAAGAAGAAAATCTAGAATTGAAAAGAAAAATCGAAGCTTATGATAGTAAATTCACACGACTTGAAGCTGCAATTTTTGGTAAACAATCTAATATGCATCCTGCATCACCATCTTCAAGTGAATCTCAAACAGAGTGAAGCATTTAATAGGTAAGTAAATATGTTCAAGAGTATAAATTCTATAATATTTTTTAAGTATATGGAAACATATATATTGTTCTTTGAAATATTAATAATTTTTTCTTTTATGATTAATGTGATTGCATTTTACATGTATTTCCTGTAGTCTTTCTACACAAATTTTCATCATGTTTGATTTGTAATATGATAATATGTTGTTAATATATTATTAAACTTATTATTTTTTACTTTCTTAGCCATTTGATTTACTGCCTTTATAAATGAATATTAATTATAAATTTATGTTTGCAGGTTTTTCGATCAATGGACAGCGAAGATTTGATGCTTATTATTCATTTTTTTTAAATTCTAGCTAGATAGATGTTGGTATAGCAATGGACTATTTTTCTAAATAAAATTATATATGACAAATAGAATGTTAAACAATTTCGAAATATTGCTATACTTTGTAATTGGTTTTTTGCAATTTATGAAAAGAGTATTTATTATATTTTTGGATATATATGTATGTGTCGGAGTGTGAATGGGGTGTACGTGAAATATTTAAATAAAATTATTTATATTAATTATTGGATGTACATTTAGCGATGTAAAATTCGGTCACCATTTGTAATTATTAATGATCGGATTTCCTTTTGTTAAAAGATATAAACAATTCGCGAAGGGAATTTTTGGTCGTTATAAGTTAATTTTTACGACCAGATTTCCTTTCGCTGAAAGTGATAAACAATTAACGAAGGGAGAAACCGGCCATTAAAAGGGCTTTTTTAACGACCGGACTTCCCTTCGTTAAAAGCAGAATACAATTAGCAAAGGGAAATCCAGTCGCTAAAAATTTATATTTAACGTCCGGATTTGTTCCAGTTGTTAATAACTTTAACGACCGGATATCAAATCGATCGTCTATACTATTAACGACGGGGCTTTTAACGACCGGTGACGATTTTTTCGGTCGTTATAGTGTTTTAACGACCGGATTTTAACGTTTAACGACCGGATTTCCCCTCGTTAAAGAGCATTTTTCTTGTAGTGCTAGATTTATTAAGGAAAGTTATCTCGCATGATTCTATAATTGCCTTGTTCAGAGAATCTCTAGCCAGAGTAATATGCCAAGATGGATAGGGATCCATGAAGGGCATTTTGGGAATAATGGTTAAATTAATAGAACATACATAATTAGATTTATATGAGTTGACAGAAATCCATACTCAGAATCTAATTGAGATAAAAGTTGTGAAAGGAGTAATTACACGGTAACTATTTCTATAGAAGGGTATAGTCAAACCACTTGACTTTCCTGACATTTGGGTAGTCATGATACCTAGCTAGAGGCCAATCATGACTTGTATAATAGTGTATCATAAATATCAATAGGGATTGATAAAATAATTTAAAGAAGTTTAAATCATATGAGTTTTGAATAGAACTCACAATTACATATTATACTGCCAATATGGACAAGAACCCAATAGGTCACATACATATAGAGAAAGGATAAAATGGTAAAATGACAATGATAATAATATTTGATATTATTATGGGAATAGAGAAGTGAATAAGATAATAATTAATTATAGAGTTTAATTAATTATGATTAAGTAAAATTGTTCGCAGAACTTTTTAGAAATATTTTATAAAATGGACCTAATTAAAATATTGTATTTCATAATTAATTATTATTGGACTATAAATATTATAGGTCTAATATAATAATTAATAGATCCATTGGAAAAATTAAAAGAGGCCCAGAAGATTGGTTTTGGCATAGAAACCCTCTAGAGGAAGGGTTCCACGCCAAACCCTAATAGAAGGCCTTAGAGGCCTAATTATTGGACTAAAATAAATTAATTATATTTCATAAGTGTTATTGAGCCTACATATTTAATTTGGATGGATTTAAAATTCATGTGGGTGATTAAATCCAAGTGTATACATGAAGGGCCTAGTTTGTGGGTTTTGTGCAAAGTCTTTTATGAAAGGATTTAAATTGGATTTAATTGAGCTCAAATAAATTATTAATAATTCCATAAGCTCATTTAATATTTCTCTACCAATTTTAAAGAGCCCAATCCCATTATGAAGTTGGATTTTTAACCTAACTATAAAAATCCAAGTGATAGGGATTTTAGGGTTAAGTGAACATTAAGAGAAAAGAAACATTCTCTCACTCTCTCAACCCTAGCAGCCACCTCCCTTGCTAGCATCAGGGAATTTTGGCCAGCCCTTGTATTCCTCCATTTTTGGTTCATTCAATCCTTCTCTAATGTGGATTACTAATTTGAGGTGTTCAATTTCGGACATTATGGTTTGCAACAACCCAGTGAGAAGGAAAATCAACTGTTCAACAAAAATCAAAGGCGATTTTTCTTGTTCTCATTAATAAGTCTATTGTAAATTCATGGCAAGATCATATCTATTGGTTAAAAATTTTCAATTCTGCTTATGTATGAGATGCATGTAACCAATAATTTCCATCATATATTTTTGTCGATTGTTGTTGGACAATTAGCTTATGTAATAACTTAAGTAAGGCTTTATTCTTTTTATGTATTTATTGCTTTTATTGTTTGCTTGGGATGTTTGTTTAATTCAATTGCTTTGCATTGTGTGAGAAAGGAGAGCGTATTAAGCTTAAAACTCAATTATAAAATAACACCTAATCAAGATGCCTAATAAAAGTGATGTCCCAAACACCAATATCTGTTTGGACATTAAATAGTCAATAATCATTTCTCGATGTAATATCGGGTGCCAACTTCATGACACATAGCTCTTTTAGGCCCATTAATAGATGCCTTCATGGGTTGACTATCAATAATAATTTGGGCTTAATCCTTTTTTATTGTGAAGTAGCTAATTTATGAGTTAAAGTGAGCCTTTTCGATTTCGGACCCTAAAAACGAGCCTTTAAGAGCGAACCCAAAAACAAGCAATAGCTTCGGCATATGTAATAAGAAGTAAAGACGATTAGTCTCAGTTTTATAAAGGAAAATCTAGTATTATTTAATTATATACAAATTCTTTTACTTTATTAAAAGCTTATTATTTTCATATGGCTCTTCAACATCAAATAGGACATTGGTCTAATTTTATTAATAAAATCTCAATTATTTAATATTAATATTTTTGTGTGGTATTTTCCATTTTAACAGTCAAAAACCCCTTTTTTTATTACATCAACTATAGTAAAGATAAAGCAACAAATAAATAAATACATACATAAAAATAAAGTAAAACTTTTATGTTATGTCCACTAGACTGCACCCAAAAATGCAAATTATGTATGATATGAAATAAATAAAGTGCATAATATCAATAAATAAAATATATAATATAATATAATATAATATAATATAATATAATAAGTAGAAACATATAAACATATATATATATATATATATGATAAATATAAATAATATAATATATATAACTAAGATAAGATGAGAATAAAATAGACAAATAAATATATCAGGCATAAAATAAATAAATAAACATCTATAAAAAAAAGGTTTAAAAAATCATTTTGACTCGTGACTACTGAGTCAAGAGTCGAAATGAGTTGGCTCACTTTCTTAAAGAGGAAAGAACTAAGTTGACACATGGTCATGTGTCACTTGAAAGTCGTGATTTTTTCCTTCTCCTTTCTCTATATAGTTCCTTACCCCTAAAATTTGTTTAAAACCCAAATTCAAAATAAAAAGGAGATGGTAGAAACCCTTAAAACACTTTTAAAAATTTGATATTTAAATAAGATTTACAAAGAAGACATATCAAAAAGAGTAAAATAAAACTTTTAACACAAAAAAAACCTATAATATTCTACCACATAGAAAATACTCTTAAAAAGGATTTGACAACCTAAATCTAAGTTAAAATGATTTAAAAATACTATAAATAAATTAAAGGTTAAGTTTACAACATTCAAGAATGAATGTATAAACTTAAATCACTAGAAATTAAGCTAAGATAAGAAAATCTTTATAACATTACATTCAATGTAATACTCAAACTGAATGAGATTTTAGAGTTCTCGAGCATCTTCTTGTTAGGGATTTACAAAAGAAAACTTAAAATTAAAAGCCTAGATCTAGAAAATGCAAGGAGCAAAAATGAAGAAAAAATGAAAAAAAAATAAAGAATTAAGAAAAAGATAAAAACTTAACCATTAGGTTTGAGGAAAACTTAACAGTTAAGTTTAGCCAACTTTAGCATTTTGGAATTGTAAAACTTCCTTCTTTTGGCCGTGTAAAATTCATTCTTTTATAGAGTTTTCAGGGGCTATGTGTGATGTAATACCCTTACTACAAAAGAGTCCAAATCTGTCATTCATATCTATATCACATGCACCAGCATATACATGCACATATCTAACATTATAATAATGCATAGATTGACTCGACTAATTAATCACATGATTATATTATTTACAGATTCACAAGTACCAATATCCTCTGCACTTCTCTTTACATATCAGAATCATTATTTTATTAAACTTTACAAGTTGTATATTATTACTGTTACAAAGTTCTTTACAAATGTACATTTACATATCATGAAAACACCATAAGTAGCACATGAGACACTCTAGTCTTAGCCTTTGTGTTGACAATCTTCTAACTTTGTCGCTGATTAATCCTAACAGAGAACCTACATGGATAAATACCCGTGCTAAGCTATAAAGCTTAGTAGGAAAAGAGCGTACTAAGAGCAAATACTTATAGCAATTAACATTAAACAAAACATGCAAGTAAGATAAGCAGGTATAAGAAAGAATTCTTTCAATATATGTAATACCAAAGGTTAATAGAAGTAAGTCTTTCAAGTAAACATGAAAGTAATGCTTTTGAATCAAAAAATCATACATATATATAAATATATGTAAACATATATAAATGTTCGTTGCACTTTCATATTGTCATTATGATTTTTCATATAACTTTTTCCTTTTGATTCATATGGTTAATATAGATGCCTGCCTAAGTTCTATAGGCATTGATAACAGATACAATAGATACTTGAAGGTATAGATCCTATAGGATACCCAAAGATATCAAAGTGGTAGGACCCAAATGGGGGAAAACTATAGGTCCCAATTCAGGACTAACTGTAGGACCCAAATGGGGGAAAAACTATAGGTCCTAATTCGGTACTAACTGTAGGACCCAAATGGGGTCAAGACCATAATAGCTAGAATATCACCTCATTGGCATGCCTATCTATCCATTACCAAGTACTATATGCAAGCATTACTTTCTTTTACATGTCATTTCACTCTTTAGATCCATATATTATTAGAATTGGTAAATATGTATATAGTATTAACAAATCCAATTACACTATCAAATAATCAATCGTATATCATCCTCCTATTCTATTACTTTATTCATAGAGCTTATGCAATACAATACAGGCATAATCAAACAAGTATGAACATACACATATACATATTTATTCTCAAAGAGGAACTCACCTGTATCCTTGCATGATTACACTTACATATCCTTCAGTGTAATACTTGCCAAATATAAAACTGTGTATACATACTTTCAATATACGTAATGAAATACATATCCTTTTATCAAGCATACATACATATAATAATAAGATTCATTCCCTTAATAGGAGCTTTCAGATATTCTTATACTGGCAATTGCACTTTTTTATGTAATTCTTTGATTATAACTTATAAACTTAGCTATAACTTCTCATGCATAATCATGTATACATATGCAAGTCTAAATTCTTATTTATATCCCTTAATGATTAATCAGAGGCATTAATGGTATTAAGATTAATTACATAATCTTTAGTGTTATTTTGATGCTCATTAAACATTTATAGGTAATGAAATAAGGGAGGGACACTGGCGGAGACACCATTTTGTTCAGTTGGGGCATAACGCAACCATCATTATAAAAGGCTTTGACCTGTCTGAGATAGAACCATCCTAGTTGGGTTGATTGCAAAACCCCATTTCTATAAATACTACCCCAAGCAATTGTTTGGTCATTCTTTGCTCTATTACACTAATAATTATAAGCCATCAACCCAGTACTTTAAGTCACATTCAATTCCCCTAATTAAAAGCATAAAATTCATTTTAAGTATTTAAAGTAAATTCATTCTTCTTGTTGTTATATCACAACATATTGAATTTGTTACTCTTTAATTATAAATATTAAAGTTTAAAATCTAGCTCCATCTTATCACATTTGAATGTATAGGCATAATATCCATTTTGACTACCTTTAACCCCAGCTAGACTTTTGAACCATTACTATACCTCAACTTAAACAAGGCTAGTTAAATGGAGGTTTTGCTAGTACTTTAACTACATTGATTTCATGGTGTTTTACCGTAAACCTACTTGTAACTATGTGTATATGGTCATAGCATACCTTGACACAGTAGGAGCATTAGATTATTCATATACATGTACTTGCTTATGTTTAATGATTTCCTAATTATAAACCATAATTTAGTCTTAATTTCACATGTCTAATTATGTATACATATGTGTGACTCACATGCCAAGTCCCTTATCAGTCTACTATATATAAGTAATTGCTAAACCAGTTACCATATAACATTTCACTTTCCTAATTACTTTTCTCATTGAACTAATGTAATCTCATATTCAACATAAACTTATATACATATACCTAGTTTTCAAATGAGAGATATGCATGTATTCATACACATTTGCACTTACATTATCTTATTTACATTATAGAAGTATAGTATAATAATGTTAAGCACATATATTACATTATCATGTATAAGAATTCAGCATCAAATCATTTATAATCAGGTACATATAAATACTTATTGATCTTATTGACATGCTCATTTGCGTTTACTGTATTCATCGCAGTAATGTGTTTTGACATAATAGGAGCATCTCCCTATGCATGTATTATTTGGGTTTATAAGGTTTCCAATTAAAAATCATGCCCCCAAATATCTTTCATAACTTAATCTTAAATTCTCATGTCCAAATATGTGTATGTATACCTATAAGACTCACATTTCATGTCTTTTATTGGTCCTTTAAAAATAACAGAGGTATTTAGAGTAATTACATAAATTACATTATATGCATGTAATTATTATGTTAGGCTTAATTATTGTTCATATTTTAATGTGCTATTATGTATTTCATATACATAACATCATGTTAGGTCCCCAAACATGTGTTGATAAGGTTTTAAAAGTGTTAAAAAAATTTTGAAAACCATTAGGTAAATTTTTAGGTGTAAAAATTAAGTATAGGTTAGAATAGGGGAGGGTCATAACTAAGAAAAAATGGTTCCAGCCATGAAAATTGTTCTGTTGAATCTAGAATACTTCACACAGCTGAGACAAAAGTGTCTCGGTCGAGACGATGCAATCTACTTAGAATTTAATAGGCAAACTCCTAAGTTCAACTTGAACACCAATTTTGACCTAGCATAGGTGATTTTTCTGGAAAACAATTTATTATAGACATTTGTTAGACTATGTCTTTATTTCTATAGAATTAAAAATCATACAATTTGGAAAACTACATAAAGACATACACATAAAAACATAAAAATTGATCCCATTGAGAGGGCAACAGTCATAACTCAACTTCAAGCTTAAATTCTTCAGAGTTACAAACACATATATAGATGCTCAACTAGTGGAGGATGATATCATTGCTTACATCATCGAGCATGAAATTTTACAAAGATAAGATAAGATGAGATTCATAAAAGATAAGATAAGATCTTCTTTTACAAGATAAGATAAGATAGTTCTTATCTTTACACCTCAAAAGCTAAAGATAAGATAAGATAAGATATTGGTGGGGCCCAGAGCATCCTTTCTTGATAGGCTAATGTGAGGGTGATATGTTCATATCTTTTGCATCCGTGTCGTCTGGTAAAGGATACCAATCAAGTTTAACTTTTGCTTTTCCTTTATCAAAGTAGAGTTTATGTTCAATTTCCTTTTCAAAAGTAGACAGATAATCTAAGTGGTAGGGTCTTTAGGTTTAAGGAAATTATTGTCAAAAAGATCCAATGAAAGATATTGATCTTGAGAATATAGGTCTTGAGAATCCTGAAACAGTGAATCAAAATAATTTGGATAGCAATAGTGTCAAGGACTGGTGGATGTAATGCCTTAGGATTGATGTTGATGAATTCACACAAGGGATGGTAAAGGGCAGTGTGGATAGCTAGATCGAAGATAGGATCTATAGTATCAAACGACCACCAATGTAAAGCTTGTTATTAAGTCCAAAGAACCTATTGAGATGGATTCCAAACATATGGTTGAGTGAAGAAATAGATTGTACAATATTCCTATGCTTGAGCTTCTAGTTTCTTTCAAAGTTAGAAGTCTGGAATCTTGTTAATAAATTCCCATCACCACTAAAAGAAAGGAGTATACCATTTAAGGAATTTCCAATGCAAATAAGCATAGTTATCAAGATTATTGACAATTTCATAACTCTAAAATAGAGGGAACACAATTGCATGAGTGTACAGGATAAAGAGACACTAAAGGAACCAAATTTCTTCCTCACAACGGGAAAAATATTTACAAAACATGAAAAAGATATACCAGGGTTATGTTAGTGTAAGCCCTAGCCCCAATACATTGTTATAAAGCATTTAATTTAATAAATGAGGCATTTGTTTTATCTATTGTATTCCTGTGCATATCAATTAATAGAACTATCCAAGAATGTTGTTTCAGTTTAAGTTATCATGTGTGAGGTACATGGTTGTAAGACCTTGAAACAATATAGACTTCATTATAAATATCCCTAGTCAATCATTGTTATGGGAATAACAAATGAATTAAGACTAGTATGCTCTCTCTGATAAGATGAGTTATGTCTTACGGATCATAAGGACAAGAGTGTCAATCAGAGATCATAAATGCATGTTTAGAACATGGTATCTGGATTCGATCCGTTCATGAGAACACTACATGGTACAAGTCATAAGTGTTTCTCATATGCAATTTTGCATCAGAGTTCTTAGACCTAAAATCTCTATGAAACACTTTATGAATTACTGTATGCTTTGACATACACCTAACGTACTCGTAATAGAGTGAAAAGTATGGGTATGCTTGGGTATGCACTGGTTCATGTTAGAGAGCATGAGAGAAGTGAAGGGATTACCACTCTCAGTAAGAAAGAAAATATCATCTGCCACTTGATCAGTGAAATAAGAAGTGTATGGCCATACTGAGATGAAATAATGAAAAATCATTATTTATCTGAGAGTTCGGTGTCACTGGAATATCAAGAAAGGAATTAATATATATAAGGATGACTAGTTTCATGCCTTATATTAACTCTAATATTTAAGGGTAAGGGACCATGCAAAATTGCATTAGGTCACTAAATGCCATTTGCATTTTCATTTAATTTGGAATGCTATAATATCTTGCTAAAGAATATATATAGCCTTTGAATTAATTCATTGCCAATATTAAATGGACCTATAGGATCGCACACAAAGCATTGGGCTTAAAATATTTAAATAGAAGATTGGGCATTAATTTGGGCTTTTAATTAAAGTCAAATTAATGTATGTAATTGGTGTTAAAATTGCTATTGGACCTTGATCCATGAGAGAGAAAGATTCGACCTAATATGATTAATTTCAATTAATTAATTATCTTGGATTAATTAAGTTAATTGAGTATTAAATCCTAATGGCATTTAAATCTAATTAAATTAATTAAACGGAGATAAGGTGACCGAAAATCCAAAGATAAATTCAATGGGAATTTTGGCAACTATATATCCTAAATAAGTGATGGTTTTCATTTAAATGTCTTATGTTTATTTTAAATTAATTTGAATTTAAAATTTAAAGAAGTTTGAGTTAATGTATGTCACTTAATTAGGAAGTGATGGAGGTTGAATTTACTAGCTAAAAGATAGAAAATTTCGGATTTAACACTTACGTAAATTAGTGAGATATATTAATGAACTAAAACTAAAAACCTTAGGCGTGAATTGATCCCTCTTACACTCTTGGACAAAATACACAAGGGGAAAGGATTTTTTCTTGTTCTCTTGTATTCTTAGGCATCAATAGCAACCTAAAGGAAGTACAAGATCATATATTGTAGCTTCAATCCATTATCATTGCAAATTACTTTACACATAGAGCTAGCACTCTCAATTTTAAGCCTTCATTGCAATTGTGTGTGTGAACATAGCGAGGAATGGCATAAAGGCTGTTTATTTGGCATTGGTGATCAAGACCTGAAGCATATAAGTTCATCCTAATTGCTGGTCATCATCAAAATCAAGTCTTGAAGTGCATTTAAAGTTGTAAGTTTTAAAACCCTAAAATTGCATATTTTCGATTATTATTTACGGATTGCATGGTATGTATGATCAATTTTATTATTTTTTCGCTGCATGATCATCATATATATACCATGTTATATTCAATCAGTGATATCATAGTCTAAACATGCTTATTTTAGTGCTTTAGATGGATGAAATAATTATTCAAAAATCATTCATTTAAAAACATGCAATGCTGAAATTTTCTGTTTTGAGTTTTTTGCATTGTTTTGGTATAAAAATGATTTTAAATGATTAGATAGGTATTATAATTATTATGACATATTAATATACTGTCCTAATATGTTCTTAGAGCTTTCCATGGTTGGATTTAATTATAAATACCTGATGGTACATGTTAATCTTGAAACTAAGTGCTAGTTGGCATGTTAAGTGTTTGTTTAACAACTAGTTTTCAAAATTAAATGTAAAAAATATTTTGGCATGTTTGTAAGTGATTTTTAAAGATTAAATATCAAGTCAGGACATGTTATAAATTTGGTTTTAATTCTGGTCCATGAAAATTTAATTGATTAATTTTAAAATCACTTAAAACTATGACTAGTTTGTGTTTGTTACATATTTAATCGACATTGTTTGTTTTGTTTTTATTAAAATGGTAAAAAAACAATTATATCATATCAGTACAGAACATTAAATCAGTATTTATGACCTTATTTAAATTATTAAATGACTCATAAAATTGTTTTAAGTGTTTGTGCATTTTTTTGGCATTATATGAGCATTAAACAACTAGCTTCATTGTTGTTTGTTTGTTTTAGTATGAATGCCGTGTATGATATATGTTCTTCATGATTTTATATTTTAATTCATGTTGATACATATATATATGTATTTTTAATATTTATGGGCTGTATGACATAAAATTAAAATTGGTAAAATTGGAAATTATACTAGAGTTGATTTATGGCACAAATCTAACTAGTTTGTGCTTTGGGCTTTTAAGAGAACTTATTCAATAAGAGGATTTAGTCCATTAAGCTTCGGCCCAGGCCCATCATGGGGTCCTCTCTTAAAAGTTCAAGTACACAATTTTCATTAATGGGCTTGGCTAAATTAAATAAAATGTGACTTTTGTTTTATCCATGAATGTTATGTATATTTATTTGCTTGTTTTGTGTGATGAATTGATATGCATGGTGCATTCATGGGCCTTGGGTTTTTGTAATTAAATATGGCCTACGAGCCATTATATATTATTGTAAAAGTTTTATTTATTTCTTAGAATAGAATTTATTTGAAGACTTTGTAAATCAAGACGAATCCCACTAGAGTGGAGAAGCCCAACTCGAAGATTTTTATGTAATAGTATAGAATCCTAGTTATAGGTTTTTGGGCCCATGTTTGTCATGCTTTACTTTATGCAATTATATATATATATGCATGCTATGAATGGATGACAAAGCGTATGCCATGTAAGCCATAATAAAATGAATCCCTAAAATAGTAAGTCACAAAGTTGCCTTCCTAATTCGAAACATGTCAAGGCATCGATCATCGGTCACGTAGACCCTAGATGCACCCGATTATCTTTGTGAGGTGGTTTGTGAATGTAGGTTGGACTTAACATGGAAAGGGATGCCCAGACCTAGACAACTAATAAATGGGTTTGTGCTATAACATCTTAAGATGTTAGCCCATTTAATCCAAGAGTCATGTACGAGACATGATTAGAGTTTTCCTACCTAAGTAACTTAACTTGTTAGGTGTACAAGCTCAGCTTGACTAATAAGTTGTTGTGAAAAGTGGATCTTGGCCCACATTAAATCACTAATGCAAATTATTTAAAGGGATATTAATTCGGTTTGTGGGATTATAAATAAGAGCTCATTTAATCTTGCTAATTTTTTTATTGTAGATTGAAAATGGCTTCTTCAAACAACAACATTTCATTGAGATCGGTCCTAGAATAGGACAAACTGAATGGCACCAATTTCATAGACTGGTCTTAAAACTTCAGAATAGTTCTTAAGCAACAGAAAGATGATGGAATATGACATGGTATGAATATCATGATGGCACAGCGGAAAACAAAAATTTTTATCATACATACCATTCATATCCAAAGCTAGAATCGAAACATGCAATTTTAGAGTTTTAAACTTACAACTTTAGATGCCTTTAAAACTTGATTTTGATGATGACCAGCAACCAAAAAGGATATGTCCACCTTAGATCTTCACCACCAATGCCAAGGAACAGCCTTTACACCACTCCCTCTATTCTCACACACACACTTGCAAAGATGGCTTAAAATCAAGAGTGCTAGCTCTATGATTGTGTATTCGGCAATGGGAATGATTTGAAGCCACAAGATCTGATCTTGTTCTTCCTTTAGGTTACTGTTTTAGCCCGAGAACACAAGAGAACAAGAAAGATTTCTTTCCACTTGAGTATTTCGGCCAAGAGAGAAAAATAGCAAAACGGCATACATTTAATTCATTTAATTCATTAATATATATCACTCAATTTAGGTCAAGTGTGAGTGCCGAAAATTAAGTGTTAATTTCAGCCTCCATCACTTCCTAATTAAGAGATATATCTTAATTTAAATTCAATTAGAATTTAAATTCAAATGGCATTAGTCATTTAATCAAAACAAACTTACTTACTTAAGGTGATAAGTTGCCGAATTCAACTAGTATTTTAGTTTGAATTTTGGCTACTTTAATTCCCTCTCAATTATTATATTTTGATTAAATACAAATTAGGATTTAATACTCAATTAACTTAATTATACATAGATAATTAATGAATTGAAATTAAACCTAGCACATGCTAACAAATTTCTCTCGTGACCAACTGTTAACAGATTTGCCTAAAACAGCAAGCTGTTTTAGGCAAAAATCTGTTTACCCATTTTATGCATTAATTTGACTTTAAATAAAAGTCCAAATTAATTCCCAATACACAATTTAAATATTTTAAGCCCAATGCTTTGTGTGCGATCCTATAGGTCCATTTAATGTTGGCAATGAATTAATAAATTAATTCAAAGGCTATATATATTCTCTAGCAAGATATTATAGCATTCCAAATTAAATGAAAATGCATATGGCATTTAGTGACCTAATGCAATTTTGTATAGTCCCTTACCCATAAATATCAGAATTAATATAAGGCATGGAACTAGTCATCCTTATATATATTAATTCCTTTCTTGATATTCCAGTGACACTGAACTCTCAGATAAATAATGATTACTCATTATTTCATCTCGGTATGGCCATACACTTCTCAGTTCACTGATCAAGTGGCCGATGATATTTTCTCTCTTATTGAGAGGGGTAATCCCTTCACTTCTCTCATGCTCTCAAACATGAATTAATGCATACCCAATCATACCCGTACTTGTCACTCTGTTACGAGCACGTTAGGTGTATGTCAAAGTACACAGTAATTCATAAAGAGTTTCATAGAGATTTCAGGTCTAAGAACTCCGATACAAAACTTGCATATGAGAAACACTTATGACTTGTACCATGTAGTGTTCTCATGAGCGGATCGTATCCAGATACCATGTTGTTTAACATGTATCTATGATCTCTGATTGACACTCTTGTCCTAATGATCCGTAAGACAGAACTCATAATATCAGAGAGAGCATACTAGTCTTAATTCATTGTTATTCCCATAACAATGACTGACTAGGGATATTTAGAATGAAGTCTCATTTGTTTCAAGGTCTTACAACCATGTGCCTCACACATGATAACTTAAACCGAAATGACATTCTTGGATAGTTTTATCAATTGATATGCACAGGAATACAAAAGATAAAACTAATGCCTCATTTTATTAATTTCAAGTGTTTCGTTACAATGCATTGGGGCTAGGGCTTACACTAACAAAAGAGTCGTATGTTTTGGATGCACCCTTGCCTGAAGAACCTGGTAGGAATGCCTCTACAGTTCAAAAGGAAACTTTTGAGACCAAAAAGGGTGACTCCAATGATGTGACCTGTTTGATGCTGGCCACTATGGTGCCTGACTTGCAAAAGCAATTCATGTACCAAGAGGCTTATGCGATCATGGTGCACCTCAAGGAGATGTTCTAAGAGCAAGCTCATCACGAGAGGTTCGTGACAACAAAGGCCTTAATTTCTTGTAAGATCGCTGCGGGTACTCCTGTTAGTACCCATGTACTCAAGATGAAAGGGTATCGTGATACTCTTGAGAAGCTTGAGGTACAAGTCCCAAAGGAATCGGCTATTGACTTGATCTTAGGTTCATTGACTGATGATTATGATCCATTTATTATGAATTATAACATGCATGCAATGAATAAGATAGTCATCGAGCATCATGGGATGCTTAAGAATGCTGAAGAGAACATTTGAAAGACCAATCTCGTACTTAAGGTTTAAGGGGGCATTAAGAAGGGACCCACTAAGGGAAAGGGAAAGGGAAAGGGAAAGGAAAAACCCAAGAATGACTTGGCTTGATTCAAGTCAAATGGGAGTGCACCTCAGGCCCAATCCAAGCCCAAGGCACAAAAGCTCAAGGAGAGCGAGAGCACATGCTTTCATTGCAACAAGATAGGGCATTGGAGGAAGAATTATGCTCTTTTCAAGGAAGAACAAAAGAAGAATGGAGCCAAGGCATCCAGCTTCGGTATTTTTTTTGTTGAAATTAACCTTTCTATTTCCACCACTTGTGTATTAGATACCGGTTGTGGTTCTCACTTTTGTTCAAATGTTTAGGGGCTAAGAAATAGGCGATTACATGGGAAGAATGAAGTGGACCTCCATGTAGGGAATGGAGCACGAGTTGCTGCCATGGAGATAGGTGACTATCAACTCACTTTACCTTCCAGACTTTGTTTAGTTTTGAATAATTGTTATTATATGCCTATTATGAGCAGAAACATTATTTCAGTTTCTTGTTTGGATTTGGTTGGATTTGATTTTGTTATTAATAATGGCAATGCTCGTATTTGTCGCCAAGGTATTTCATATGGCAATGCCATGTTGCAAAATGGCCTTTATATCCTTGATTTACAAAACAAAGAGCCTATATACAACATTAATACAAACAAGGTTAAATCAAATGAATTAAACCCTACTTACTTCTAGCATTGTCATTTAGGGCATGCAAACGAAAAATGCATTTCAAGACTCCACAAATTTGGAGTGCTTAGGTCATTCGACTTAGAATCTTATGACAAATGCGAGCCATGTTTGCATGAAAAAATGACAAAGAGTCCTTTTAACAAGAAAGGCGAGAGGACTAATGACTTATTGGAGCTAATATATACCGATGTATGTGGACCATTAAGTACACAAGCTAGAGGTAGTTTTAGCTACTTCATGACATTCACAGATGACGTGAGTAGATATGACTACGTCTATCTAATGAAGTACAAGTCTAAAACTTTTGAGAAATTCAAAAAGTTTAAGAACGAAGTAGAGAAACAACTTGGCAAAAGCATAAAAGCCATTCGATCAGATCGAGGTGGTGAATACTTAAGCCAAGAGTTTGACAATCATCTGAAGGATTGTGGAATCATTTCATAGCTCACTCCTCCTGGAATGCCACAATGGAATGGTGTGTCCGAAATGAGAAATCGAACTCTGTTCGACATGGTTCGATCTATGATGAGTCAAGCTAATCTTCCTATCTCTTTTTGGGGTTATGCATTAGAAACTGCTGCATTTCTATTGTACCCTACTCCAACTAAAGCAGTTGAGAAGACACCATACGAGGTATGGACTGGGAAAGAACCCAATATGTCTTTTCTCAGGATTTGGGGCTATGAAGCACATGTTAAGAAATTAACATCTGACAAACTAGAGTCCAAATCCATTTTCTGCTTGTTTTTGGGTTATCCCAAAGAAACAAAGGGATACTACTTTTACTCACAAGCCGAGAACAAAGTATTAGTTGCTCGCAAGGCTATTTTCTTAGAAAAGGAGTTCCTTCTCAAGAAAGACAGTGAGAGTAAAGTAGAACTTGGAGAAATTCAAGCGCCACAAACTCCTATAGAGGATGAGTTGGAAATGGGATCAAGTTCACAACTAGTTGTGGAATAAGAACCCATTACACAAGAGCCTAGAAGGTTCGATAGGGTACGTCGGGAGATTGAGAGATATGGATTTCTAATCACCGACCGTGATACTATTGAGTTAGTAGATCATGAGGATCCTACTACCTACCGAGAAGCTATTGAGAGCCCAAACTCAGAAAATTAGCTTGAAGCCATGAAATCCGAGATGCAATCAATGTACAATAACCAAGTTTGGACCTTTGTTGATCCACTAAAAGGTGCTAAGGTAATTGAATGCAAGTGGCTATTTAAACTCAAAGCTAATAAGACCTACAAAGGTAGACTAGTAGCAAAAGGTTTTTGACAAACTCATGGTGTAGACTATGATGAGACCTTTCTACCTGTAGTCATGCTCAAGTCCATTAGGATCTTGCTTGCCATAGCTACATATCATGATTATGAGATATGGCAAATGGATGTCAAAACTGCTTTCCTCAATGAAAATTTACTTGAGGATGTGTATATGTCATAGCCTGAGGGGTTTGTCAATCCCAAGCATCCTAAAAAGGTTTGCAAGCTTCAAAAATCTATTTATGGATTAAAGTAAGCATCCCGAAGTTGGAATCTTCATTTTGATGAGGCAGTCAATGAATTTGACTTCATCAAGAATAAAGATGAGCCTTGTGTGTACAAGAAGGTTAGTGGGAGCATAATAGTATGTTTGGTCCTATATGTGGATGACATCCTTCTCATTGGGAATGACATTTCAACATTACAAAAGGTTAAGCAATGGTTGGGGAAGTGTTTCTCAATGAAAGACTTAGGTGAAGCTAAAACAATACATGGTATTCGGATCTATAGCGATAGATCGAATCGGATTTTGGGACTAAGTCAAGAAAAGTACATAGACAAAGTACTAAAGCATTTTAGTATGGAAGACTTAAAGAAAGGGTACATACCTTTGGCTTTGGGAGTTCCTTTAACTAAAGAACAGTGCCCTAAAACCAAAGAAGAAAGGGACAACATGAGTAGAATCCCATATGTATCTACTATTGGATCTATCATGTACGCTATGTTATGTACTAGGTTGGATATTGCTCATGCAATGAGTATAACCAGTAAGTTTCAGTAAGACCCTGGTGAGAAGCAATGGTCTGTTGTAAAGGGGATTCTAAAGTACCTACAAAGGACTAAGGATCACTTCTTGGTGTATGGTGGTCAAGAAGAGCTCGTCATACAAGGTTATGTCGATGCTGCTTTTCAGACCAGTACTCAGGATTCAAGATCATAATCTGGGTTTGTTTTTGTTTTAAACGATGGTGCTGTCAGCTGGAGAAGCTCAAATTAAGAGACCGTTGTTTGGATTAGAAATTTCATTTCTGGATTAAGAGTGGTCCCAAGCATCCTAGATCCATTAGAAATTTTCTGTGACAACAACGAGGCCATCGCATAGGCCAAAGAGCCCCGATCACACCAAAAATCCAAACACATACTCAAGAGGTACAACCTAGTCAGAGAGATCATTGATCGCGGGGACGTCAAGGTTAGCATGATAGCAAGTGAAAACAATGTAGTAGATCCTTTGACGAAACAATTGCGTCCAAATTTGCACGAAGCTCATTTGACAGCATTCGGTCTTAGGGCTATGCCCAATTGGGACTAGTGCTAGTGGGAGATTGTTAGTGTAAGCCCTAGCCCCAATACATTGTTATAAAGCATTTAATTTAATAAATGAGGTATTTGTTTTATCTATTATATTCCTATACATATCAATTGATAGAACTATCCAAAAATATTGTTTCAGTTTAAGTTATCATGTGTGAGGCATATGGTTGTAAGACCTAGAAATAATAGAGACTTCATTCTAAATATCCCTAGTCAGTCATTGTTATAGGAATAACAAATGAATTAAGACTAGTATGCTCTCTCTGATAAGATGAGTTCTGTCTTACGGATAATAAGGACAAGAGTATCAATCAGAGATCATAGATATATGTTTAGAACACGATATCTGGATTTGATCCGTTCATGAGAACGCTACATGGTACAAGTCATAAGTGTTTCTCATATTCAAGTTTTGCATCAGAGTTCTTAGACCTAAAATCTCTATGAAACTCTTTATGAATTACTATATGCTTTGACATACACCTAACATACTCATAACAGAGTGATAAGTATGGGTATGCTTGGGTATGCACTGATTCATGTTAGAGAGCATGCGAGAAGTGAAGGGATTATCCCTCCTAGTAAGAGAGAAAATATCATTGGCCACTTGATCAGTGAACTGAGAAGTGTATGGCCATACCGAGATGAAATAATGAGAAATCATTATTTATCTGAGAGTTCAGTGTCACTGAAATATCAAGAATGGAATAAATATATATAAGGATGACTAGTTCCATGCCTTATATTAATTATGATATATAAGGGTAAGGGACTATGCAAAATTGCATTTGGTCACTAAATCCTATTTGCATTTTCATTTAATTTGGACTGCTATAATATCTTGCTGGAGAATATATATAGCCTTTGAATTAATTCATTAATTCATTTTCAATATTAAATGGACCTATAGGATCGCACACAAAGCATTAGGCTTAAAATATTTAAATAGAAGATTGGGAATTAATTTGGGCTTTTAATTAAAGTCAAATGAATGTATGCAATGGGTATTAAAATTGCTATTGGACCTTGGTCCATGAGACAGAAAGGTTCGGCCCAATAGGATTAATTTCAATTAATTAATTATCTTGGATTAATTAAGTTAATTGAGTATTAAATCCTAATGGCATTTAAATCAAAATAAATTAACTAAATGTAGATATGGTGATCAAAAATCGATCAAAAATCCAAAGATAAATTCAATGGGAATTTCGGCAACTACATATCCTAAATAAGTGATGGTTTTGATTTAAATGTCTTAAGTTTATTTTAAATTAATTTGAATTTAAAATTTAACGGAGTTTGAGTTAATGTATGTCACTTAATTAGGAAGTGATAGAGGCTGAATTTACTAGCTAAAAGATAGTAAAATTTGGAATTAACACTTACCTAAATTAGTGAGATATATTAATGAACTAAAACTAAAAACCCTAGGCGTTAATTGATCTCTCTCACACTCTTGGCCGAAATACACAAGGGAAAAGGATTTTTTCTTGTTCTTTTATGTTCTTGGGCATCAATAGCAACCTAAAGGAAGTACAAGATCAGATCTTGTAGCTTCAATCCATTACCATTGCTAATTACTTTACACATAGAGCTAGCACTCTCAAGTTTAAGCCTTCATTACAATTGTGTGTGTGAACATAGGGAGGAGTGGCGTAAAGGATATTTCTTTGGCATCGGTGATCAAGACCTGAAGCATATAAGTTCATCCTAATTGCTGGTCATCATAAAAATCAAGTCTTGAAGTGCATCTAAAGTTGTAAGTTTTAAAACCCTAAAATTTCATGTTTTCGATTCCTGTTTACGGATTACATGGTATGTATGATCAATTTTATTATTTTTCCACTGCGTGATCATCATATATATACCATGTCATATTCTATCAGGTTGATCTATGTGGAAAAAGTTTTCATCAAGAGGGACATTATGGTGGTTAGAGAAGATATGCATAAAATGAAACAAATTTCTGGTAGCAAAGAGTTTTATAGCAGCTAGATCTGTGAGAGGGCAAGGAGGAGGGGAAGATTGTTTTTTCTTTTTGTTACAGGGAGGTATTGGATAGGATTGACATTTCTTCTAGGATTGGGATCAAGTTTAAGGTGGTCCATGGTAAAGACTAAAGGATGAATGGAAACTAGATTTAGTAGCATAAGTGGTTTTGGTGTTCACGAGAGTAATGTACAATAAGGTTCTTGTGTCCTTTTATATGCTCAACATTGAAATTGTATTGACTAAACCATTCTGTCCATCTAAGAAGTTGCTGATGTGGAATAGTCTTGCCTTTGAAGGAAAATATCTTTAGGAAGGATGAACAATCCTTGAAAACTGTAAAGTGATGTTCAATTAGATTAAACTTAAATCGCTTTATGCCATACTTTACAGTAAAGATTTATTTGAAAGTAGAGTGATAAAGGCATTTAAAATCTTTGAATTAACCACTTGTATATCCATAGATGTGTTTCTCATTGTCTTTTTCTTCAAGTAGCATGACACCCCAACATTCATCACTAGCATCAATCGGGAGAATTCTTTTTTCCATTAGAGGGAATATTGAGAGGTGGCAAATTATAAGTGACTGCTTTGATCGTTTTAACTGATCGAGTGTGAGTGGCTGACCAAGATGGTAGATCCTTAATCAAAATTTGGTTCAAAGTTTTTGTCAGAAAACTATAATGGGGAATGAATTGTCAAACATAATTAGCAATACCAAAGAACTATTAAACTTATTTTAGTGATAGGTGGGTATCAGGAAAATTGAGAAGTTCAGAGGCTAAGTGGGATTAAGGTTTATACATGCCATTATGAAAATGCAATCCTAGAAAATCAATTTCATCCTTGGTAAGAATCATTTTGGAATGGGATAACATTATTCCATGATCTCTGGTTAAATTGATGAACTATCGAAGATGCTTCTAATGAGAAGGAACATCAAGAGAAAAGATAAGAACATCATCAATATAAATTAAAGCATTATGAAGCAAAGGCTCATAGATCAAATCATGGATTGCTGGAAAATGGAAGGAGCAACTTTAAGACCAAATGGCATAATAGTCCATTGATAATGGAAATTAGGAAAGCAGAAGGCCATCTTAGGTCGATTAATAGGGTCACTGCCAAATAACCAAAAACCAGCTTTGAGGTCAAACTTTGAAAAGATATGACCATTATGAAGGAAAAGGAATAGTGAAGAGATTTTGGGTAAAGGGTATTTGTTGTCTTTGAGCAAAGGATTGAGAGGAGTGTAGTCAATGACAAGTATTTTTTTCATGAACTTGTTCAGCATGTTTGTTGACATAAAAGGCTTAACAGGCCCAATCTGACTTTATAGGCCCGATTAACTTTTGGGCTAACAGTTGAGCACATTCTTCTTTAGCTAGGGCATAATCATCAGGTGACATGCCAGGATGGGTAGCTTTTGTGGGATTGAAATCTTCATATTTCTTGAAGGAAAGGGTAATGAAAAACTTAGGATTAGTCCATAAAGGTTTTAGGTATTTGGTAAGGAATTTAGAATGGGAAGATGCACAACAATATGTTTTAGGTTGGGCTTAGAGGTTTGTGAATGGATTTAGGCTTTGAACAGTAAACAAAGGGTGTTAGGTGGTGTAAGGTTGGAAAAAGTATTTGAAACATAGTTCAGTAGGCTGGATGGATAATTTGGGTAAGTGAAATAGAGCATCAAATCCATGAATTAGATCCTTACCAAGAAGATCAAAACCAATAGCATAGACCCATACATAACAGTCTGGGACAACTAAATCTTAATGGGTTGTTTGGTTTTGAGCTTTATAGTTAGAAGGCCTTTATTATCAGCTTGGAAATGTTGAGTGTAAGATTTCCAATATTCAATAAGGAGGATTTTTGGATTGAGAATGGTATTGTGAGCACCAATATTAATGAAAACAACAACTCTAATGGGGTTGGCGAATTTATCAGGGAAGATATGAGCAAAGGCTAATGGAATGGGATGTGATGAAAAGATGTGGTTAGGGCTAGGTTGAGGAGAAGAACTTGCGGCATAAGTGGGATATGAGAAAGGTATGTGTTATATCATTGTCAGTTTCAAAAGAGGAGTAGGTGAACAAGGAGAAACTGGGAAGGCATTAATGGCAGCAACGTCTGATGAAAGATCATCATCATGGAACTCTTTATCTAATCTAGAATTAGAATATTGGATAGCAAAGAGAGTATATGGATCAGCATCATCATCAATTGAGAACAGGGGTTCAATATCATCATCTTGAAGGTTGATTGGAGATGTCAATTGAATCTATTGAATAAGCTTCTGCGATTATTTCTTGTAAGGACAAGCTTTTGCAAAATGACCTTTCTTACCATGGACATAACATCTATCTCCTTTCTATTTGAACTTCTTACAATAGAAGAATCAAATCTTCTTGCCTCTTTTAGGAAACACATTCTGCGACTTCTTAAAGAACTTAGATTGCTTGTAAAACTTAAAAAAGCAATCTTTTTTTAAAAACATTGAATTTCCAAATCTGGATGTCTGTAAGTAGCTTTGAGCTATGGATCTTTTCCTTTATTCAAAGTGTCTTGAATCAACTTCTGTAAAGTACAAAGATGATCAAGGGCCATGAGAACCTTTTGATAAATTTGTCTAAGAGAGAGAGAGAATTAAGTTGAATTCCCTTTTCTTGAATTAGGAACATTGTACTGTTGGATAACTATTTAGGGATGCAAGATAGAAATCCTTGCTTGAGATTAGGATCATTTACACCATTAAGCATGTAAAAGTCTTTTGAATTCCTTTTATAATGCTTATCAAGATGTTTCTATTGCAGAAAACAACATTTCATCTAGAAAAAGTCATCACAAGCAACTTCTTCGAAATCACCAAGATTGCCAATGAACTCAGTGTGGATCTTCTAAAGAACATAAGTAATGGATTCACAATGAATGAATTGTAATTTTAAATATTCATCCATAAGAAAAAACCAATCATAAAGTCTGCCAATAAATCGAGTAGTAAATTACACAAAGATTTGTTTAAGGGAAGGAGCCTCAGTACACCTGGTCTTCAGTTTAAGCCAAGCATAAAATTCTTGAACTCTATCTCACCGTTTCCTTTAAGGAAAATCTTCAAATTGAAACTAAGGACCAGAGATGGTTTTGGAGGTTGTTGTGGCGAACTGTTAGCTTCATCATGATCATCATCAAGATCATTAGTATAATAAGGTTGGGTTAGAGGCGGTTGGGTATTAGTGGTACTTTCTACTGGATCAACCATAAAAAGAGGAAAATGCTTGGGATTTGGCTCATCATCAGAATAATCTAAGTTAGAAGAGTTAGACCACTAATGTTGCCACTCTTCACTACCAAATGATCTATAGTATCTAGAATCAGGCTTTGGATATGTCACTTCCATGCTCTAATGATGCTTTGATGATTGTTGCTGATTCTACTCAAGTTCCTACCTGTGTATAAATTCCCAAATAGCTTACCAGAGAAGAACTCTTGTAGTACTTCCCTCAGTCATGGCTTACCAGCTATAAAGAGATCCATCAGAAGAAACAATCAGTCTAGTCTACGAAGCCTATCTTTATCAAGAAAAAAGATGGCTTGGTTGAAACAAGATTTCATCCTCCAGATAAGAATCCACTTGAATCCTCCACTCCTTTTTATATTTTCCACCCAGTTCATGTTGCAGCCTCTTTCCTCTCTTTAATAAGAAAATATTCCCATATAATCTTTTAGCACAGATGGTCATCCCATTTATGCTTTTAAATGTAATTGTCATCATTTATAGGGAGAATATGACTATAATGATTGTAATAAATTGTCTCTTAAAGCAGATCTCAATGATGAAGATCTCTATTGCCAAAGGAGAAAGGTGAAGAAAAAGTTTCCTCTGAAGCAAGGTTCCAGGATCACCTTAATCAAGATGATGATCCTTTTATTGGCATTCTTGGTTAACCTTCTAGAAAATATGATTGTGCTGTTTGATACTCTTGACCTCTACATTTTAAAACCTCTTCACTGCCTTTATCTCCTCCCTAATCACCATGTAAACCAAAACCATTTCCACCTAAGCCATAATCTTATGTTTCTCAATCTCTTGCCTAGAAACCAAAACATGTTCAAACAGCTCCTCTAATTTTCATGTACTAACCCATAGCTCCTTACATTGATGACTTTAAGAAATCACCAATCCAAATACTAAAATCCATACTTCCTTTTTTGTCAATTCTCTAGGAGTAACCCCTGAAGGATTCCCTTGAATTGTCCCTCCAGCTAAAGTTGTCCTCAATTGGCAATCAGAAAATGCTTTAGCACAAAACAAAGTACTTCATTGACTAGAAACTAAAGTTGATCATATTTCTTCTCGTGTTGATACTTTGGATTCTAAGATCTCTAGTTAAAATTATGTTGAATATCAATTGCTACAATATCTTCAGACCCAAGCTGTAGAGTTAGACAAAGAGCTCATGTCTTTTCTAGCCCAATGTGTTTATGATTCTACCTTCACTCAAAAGGCTTATAAAGTTCAAAACCTTAAAGTTGAAATTGCAGTGATTATAAGAGATCTTAATAAGACTTCTACTCTTGCTCAACCAACCATGTCTTTTTCCTTCTATAGTCCTTCCCTTACACCCTATACACAGCAACCCTTCATATAGATACCACCATACTTTGAACATTCACAAGAAGATCTTGAAAGTATAGGTTATTCTCATAAACTTTTCATACAATAACAACTTCATAAATAGCCTAAAAGATCTACTGCCTTTATTTCAACCTCTGTATTTCCCTCTACCCAGTCCATACAAACCACTCTTGAGACCATAAATTTACTTGATGTTAAAAAAAGTGTCCATCTTGAAGAACTAGCTCCTTCTTCCCATATGATTTAGTCTTCAAATCCCTTGGTTGACACTCTAAAACAAAAATCTCTCCAAACCACTCCTATTATCTCATCTGCCACTCCATAAGTTAATTTTTCTTCTGCCTCTTCTGACTTAGATTATTTTGATGATAAGCCAAATCCCAAGCATTTTCCTCTTTTATGGCTGATTCGATAGAAATTACTACTACTACCTAACCGCCCTCCAACCCCAACCTTATTATACTGATGTTCTTAATGATGATGATCACGATGATGATGAAGAAGCTAATAGTCGGCCACAGCAACCTCCAAAACCATCTTCTGGTCCTTAGTTTTAATTTAAAGATATTCCTCAAAGGAAATAATGAGATAGAGTTCAAAAATTTTATGCTTGGCTTAAACTACAGACCAGGCATACTAAAGCCCCCTTCCCTTAAATAAATCTTTGTGGAATTTACTTCTTAATTTATTGGTAGATTTTGTGATTGGTTTTTTTTGTATGGATTAATATTCTAAAATATAATTCATTTGTTGTGAATCCATTGCTTATGTTCTCCAGAAGATCCACATTGAGTTCATTGGCAATCCTGGTGATTTCGCAAAGCTGCTCATGATGTCTATTTCCTGATGAAATGTTGTTCTCTACTTAGGAAACATCTGAGAAGCATTATAAAAGAATGTCAAAAGTCTTTTACATTCTTAATGGTCTAAATGATCCTAATCTCAAGTAAGGATTTCTATCCTTCATCCCTAAACAATTATCCAACAGTACAATGTTCCTGATTCAAGAATAGGGAATTCAACTTAATTCTCTTTCTTTTAGAAAAAGTTATCAAAAGGTTCTCATAGCCCCTTGATCATCTTTATACTTCTCAAAAGTTGATTCAAGATACTTTAAAGAAAGGAAAAGATCCATAGCTTAAAGTTGCTTGTAGATGTCCAAATGTGGAAATTTAATGCTTCTAAAAAAAGATTGCTCTTGTAAGTCTTACAAGTGATCTAAGTTCATTAAGAAGTCTCGGTGTGTGTTTCCCAAAAAAGGCAAGAAGATTTGATTCTTTCACCATAAAAAGTTCAAACAGAATGGAGATATTTGTTATGTCTGTGGTAAAAAAGGTCATTTTGCAAAAGCATGTCCTAACAAGAAACGATTGTAGAAGCTTATTTAACATATTTAATAGACATCACCAATCAACCTTCAAGATGATGATATTGAATCCCTCTTCTCCATTGATGATGATGCTGATCCATATACTCTCTTTGCCATCCAGTATTCTGATTTTGAAAAGATGAAGAGTTCTCTGATGGTGATCTTTTGTCAGATATTGCTGCCATTAATGCCTTTCTAGTTTCTCCTTGTTCACCTACTCCTCTTTCGAAACAATGACAAAACACATAGCTTTCTCATATCAATACCAATTTCAATCTAAAAATCCTCCCTCTTGAATATTGGAAACCTTACACTCAATATTTCTAAGCTGCTAATCAAGGGCATTCTCACTATAAAGCTCAAAACCAAATAACCCAATAAGATTTGGTTGTTCCTAGACTGTTATGTATGGGTCCATGCTCTAGGTCTGATCTTTCCAATAAAGATCTAGTTCTTGGATTTAATTTCAACCTTACACCTCCCAACACACTTTGCTTACTATTTAAAGCCCAAACCCATTCACATACCTCCAACCCAACTTGAAACATATTTATGTGCCTCTTCCACTTTGAATTCCTCACCAAACATCTAAAACCTTTATGGACTCATCCTGATTTTTTCATTACCCTTCCCTTTAAGAAATCTTAAGTTGTCAATCCCATAAAGAGCTACCCATCATGCCATGTCACCTGATGATTACGCCCTAACAAAATAAGAATGTACTCAATTATTAGCCCAATAGTTAATTGAGTCCACAAAGTTAGATTGGGCCTGTCAAGCCTTTTATGTCAACAAATATGCTAAACAAGTTCACAGAAAAAAGAGACTTGTCATTGACTACACTCCTCTCAATCCTTTTCCTAAAGATAACAAATACCCTTTACCCAAAATCTCTTTACTATTCCCTTTCCTTTATAATGCCTATATCTTTTCAAAGTTTGACCTCAAAGCTGGTTTTTGGCTACTTGGCATTGACCTTATTGATCGACCTAAGACGGCTTTCTGCATTCTTGATTTCTATTATCAATAGACTATTATGCCATTTGGTCTTAAAGTTGCTCCTTCCATTTTCCAACAATCCATGATTTGTATCAATGAGCCTTTGCTTCATCATGCTTTGATTTATATTGATTATGTTCTCATCTTTTCTCCTAATGTTCCTTCCCATCCGAAGCATTTTCAATAGTTTATCAATTTAACCAGAGATCATGGAATAACTTTATCCCTTTCCAAAATGATTATTGCTAAGGATGAAATTGATTTTCTAGGCATGCATTTTCACAATGGCATATATAAACCTCAACCCCACTTAGCCTTTGAACTTCACAATTTTCTTGATACCCAACTATCACGAAAAAAAGTTCAACAGTTCCTTGGCAATGCTAATTATGTCGGACAGTTCATTGCCTATTACATTCTTCTAATAAAACCTTTGAACCAACTTTTGAAAAAGGATTTACCATCTTGGTCAGCCACTCACACTCAATTAGTTAAAAAGATTAAAGTAGTCACTCAGAATTTACCACCTCTCTATATTCCCTCCAATGGAAAAAAAATTCTCCAGACTAATGCTAGTAATGAATGTTGGGGTGTCGTGCTACTTAAAAAAAAGACAATGAGAAACACATCTTTGGATATACATGTGGTCAATTCAAAGATTCCGAATGCAATTATCACTCTACTTTCAAAGAAATCTTAGCTATGAAGTATGGCATAAAGAGATTTGAGTTTCATCTAATTGAACATCACTTTACAGTTGTCATAGACTATTCGTCTTTCCTAACGATGCCTTCCTTCAAAGGCAAGCCTGTTCCACATCAGTAACTTCTTAGATGGGTATAATCATTTAGTCGATACAATTTCAATGTTGAGCATATAAAAGGACATAAGAACCTCATTCCAGATTACCTCTCCCGACCACCAAAATTGCCCAAGCTACTCAGTCCAATTTTAACTCATCCTTTAGTCTTTACCATGGACCACCTCAAACTTAATCCCAATCCCAGAAGGAATGTCAATCCTATCCAATGCCTCCCTATAACCAAAAAATAATCTTCCCCTCCTCATTGTCATCTCATAGATACAAATGCTATAAAACTCTTTACTACCAGAAATTTATTTTATTTCATGCATATCTTCTTCAATCGCCACAATGTCCCTCTTGATGAAAACTTTTTCCACATAGAACTACCCTGGTCTATCCTTTTCATGTTCTGTAAAGATTCTCGTCTTTACGAGGAAGCAATTTGGTTCTTTTGGTGTTTCTCTATCCTATACAATTATGCAATTGTGTTTCCTCTAATTGAGAGTTGTAAGATTCTTAATAATCCTGACAACCATGCTTCTCTGCATTGGCAATTTCTTGAATGGTATGCTCCTCTCTCTTAGTGGTGATGAGAATTTCTTAATGAGATTCAAGACTTCCAACTTTGGAAGAAATGTAAGGACCCAAAATAGGCCCTAGGAGAATTCAAGGACATTATCATATTAATTAATGTTTAATCAATCTTAATTAGAGGAATTACTATAAAACCTTCTAGATTAATGGTCTCATGTGGTGGAAGGTTAGAAGGTCAATTAAAATTTTTGTATACAAGTGTGCAATTGAAAAGGGAATTATAGTTAAGTTGTCAATTATAATAAAATTAAGTATTAGTGGACAAAATTAATAAAATAAAGGAAGATGGTGTGTAATTAACGAAAAAAAGTAATCATAGGGTCAAATCGAAAATAAATAAACAAATGGGGACACATTTTTAACATGTAAATAGATAGGGGAGCATTAGGGTATTTTGCCCTTCTATTTAAGTGCTAGAACCCTCATATGTTGGAGAGAGAAAATATTTTCTTGGTCCTTAAGAGGAAAAGGATGAATTTGCAAGGAAAAGGAGAAAAAATGTATATTTTCTTTCTCTCATTCATCTCTCACTAAAAGAAATGATAATCCCTTTTCTCTCTCTTGAAAATCCATTAATCCCTCTCTTCTCTCATGTGATAAATTCACCCTCTTAACTTCTTAGAACACTTCTTAGTTTTAGGAAGTTACATGTGAGGGTTGGTGATGAGAAATCTTTAAGAAATGCCATAGCAAGGAAAGAGGAAGAAGAAGAAGAAAAAGGTAGGAGGAAGAAGTTTTGAGGGAAGATTTGGTGTTCCATTAAAGGTTAGGAATCTTTACTCATATTGCATGTAGATTTAATTTGAGGAAATATGAATAAAATGTGCGTTGGAATGTATTTTGATTTGATAATGTAGTTTTAGGGTTAAGATGTAGAGGATTATATCTTACATGTGTTATTTAGTTGAAGATGAAAGAAGTAGAAAATATGTTTTGGTTCACTAGGAACCAACTTCTGTATTTTGAGTATATCTTGAGTTTTATAACTCCAATTTTTGTAATTATAGTTGGTAAATTCACCTAAGATATAGACCTATAACTTTATATAAGAAACCTTTGTTATATTCGGCCTTTAAGTATGCTTAATTTTAAGTTTAAATTGGATGTGAGCTGCTGTCTGGATTTAGTGAGCAAATTTTACTATTTTTTACATAACTTTTTGTAGAGAAGCCTAAATGCTATGATACAAAATTTTAGATAAACTAGACATATAGGATCACAATTCTTATGAAGGAATGTTAGTTTAATTCTTCACTTATTTTTATTCTTCAAATTTTCAAAGTGATATTAAAATCTATCTTTGGGTTAGTTTGACCTAATTGGAGTGTCTTACTTATAATTTGAGTTGTAGAATAGAAAATTGAATAATTATAGTTTAGTTATAATCTAGAGTTCTATATCTAAATTTCATATGAGAAATGAAATTTTAAATCTATCTTTAAGTTGGTCTTATGTTGGATTAAAATTGGTTATACCTGGTGCCTTGGTAGTGAGAATAGCTTACAGTGTTTCTTGATTATCTTGAGATTTAGAAGTGATAATGAGTTGATTTTTAATGTTCCAAAAACAAAGAATATAGAGGAATAAGTTTATCGAAGATAATTTCTTCTAAAATTGTCATTTAATACATCTGATTTAGTGTGCAAATTAGTCACTAGAATCTGTCCATGGAATTTTGAAATGCCATCTCATAGAATTACTTGAAAGAGTATTTAAATCACTTTAGTAAATTATTTAAGAACTTAATTTGTTTAAAAAGGGCATATAATTAGATATATTTATGATTTTAATAAGCTTTAAAAGAGAAACTAAAGATATGTAGACTAATTTAACAATAAAAAATTTGTTTACAATATGGTACAAGTATATAAAGAAATGGAAACACTTTAATGTAAAACTAATTATGAATTTAAAGGAACTTGTAGATATATATTTAGCACTTGAACAATCATAATGAATATTACTTATTAGAAATAGTATAGTTATGATTGCATGTTTATACTCTTATGTTATCATGTGAGAACCTATGTAGCACCTTTATCCTATAACCTAGCTATTTCACTTTATCCTGGACCATTAAACATGCTTTTCTACACTATTATGCCATAACAATATTATACAGGATCTTAATATAAAACTTAATCTAACATAAGTACTATACTATTAAAATCTTTACTATATAGTTTGAGAGTCTCTTTACACATTACAAAATACAACTATTGGGCATCTATACATAAATAATTTTCTATGCCATCAAAAAATTTTAACCAAAAGAATCCAAATCAAAGTCTATATTTTCAGTCTCTATCACTATGACTTGTGTTGGTCGTCCTACTGTAAATATTAGCCCTGAGAAGAAAATCCTTTCTTATAACCTACACAGATAAAACACCCGTGCTAAACTATAAAGCTTGGTGGGGATTATAAACATGTAAATGACCTCTTTGAAGGTTGTCAAAATGCACACATAAAGCATATCTTTGAGCATAGAAATTCGATCATTGGATATAACATTATCCAGATCATAACCTTTTTAAATTATTTTCATTCTTAAGTTATTCTTGTATTCAAAGGCAAACACTTGTAAAAGTTCCTATTAGTTATCATTTACTTAACAAATAGTCACATACCTCAATTATAATTCTTGAGTTAGAAGGAGCCATTGGCTCCATTTTGTTCAGAGAGAAAAACACTCAGTAATTCCCCATCTACTAAACCAGTAAGGTCTTTTGTAGAGCTAAACTAAGATATTTGATCCTCAAGCAACTGGTTTTGGTTTTAGTCACTTAAATGGTAAAAATTTGCCCTTATTTTCAAGCACACACGATAATAGTTTCAACTAACACTTTTCTTACTAAAGTGATGCAGAGTCTAAAAGCATATGATAGATTAATAGAATGGGTAGCTCATTTAGGTGAGTTTGATTTTTGGTACAAGCCTCGTTTGTCAATGAAAACACAAGTACTTGTTGATTTTATGGCCGAACTACATGCCTATCCCACTGAGCCGAGCAAGATCTCCTAGAGTTTATAGGTTGATGGAGTAGCATCCTTAGAGGGACCAGAGTAGGGGTTGTTTTATCTATTTTGGAAAAGATTTCCACCTGAGGAATGGCTAGGATATCTTTTCTAGCATCCAATAACATCATATAATTTACAGCACTATGCTTTAGTCTGCAGCTCACCCTAGAGGTAAAACCTAACTTTTTACTTATTCATTTTTAACGCCCAATTAGTTGTCAGCCCGTTGCTCAAAAAGTTTAAAGCTAAAGAGCAAACAATGATGAAGTATTAAGACCCGATATCTACCTTACTGTTACAACTAGAAAAAGGTAGGAGCTCTTAGGCAATCAAATAGATACCTTGGGAAGAAAACAAAGGAGTTGACTTCCTAGTAAAATAAGCATCCCTAATTGGACAATCATCGCTTGGCTATCTTATGAAACTTACTCAGTGTAGCTCAACAAGCAAATGGATGGGTGGTGATTGCTAATTTATCAGTTCCTTGATATAGGTGCTCTTTTAGAAGATCAAATTGAAGCTAGAAAGATTGTCCAACATTCTAGCCTTTATTCTATCTTGGATGTCAAATTATACAAGAGATCCTATTCACATCCTTGGTCACTATGCTTGAGCTCAAAAGATAGCAATTATGTCCTTAGAGAGATTCAAGAGGGCATTTATGGTGCACACGAATGATCATCGACAATAGCTTGAAAAGCCTCATTATAGGGGTATTATTGGCCAAAGATGGAAGCTAATGCAAAGGAGCTAGTCCAAAAATGTGACAAATGCCAACGGTTTGGAAAAATTATTCACTAGGGATCAGTTCAACAAACCCCTTACACAGTCTATGGCTTTTCGTGTTGTGGGGGGTGGACATACTCGGACTTTCCCACTAGCCATTGAATAATGAGAATTCTTAGTTATGGTAGTAACTTTGAATAGTCAGATTGTAAGATCGATGGCATTTTTTGAGGTCCAAATTTAAAGGGCAATCAAGGTGAGCCAAGCGTTAGGGTGTAGTTGGCCAATTATGAGGCCATAATACTTCAAGAAAGATATTTCAAATCGGGTTGGGAGAAGGCTAAATCAATCTCCGATATTAGCTTCATAAAGTAAAATTTTTTCTTGTCATTAAAATTAAATTCAATGGTAATATGGGAGCTTAGAGTGAGAAGGTTGTACTGGCTAGGTATTCCTAACTTAACTCTTAAATTCTGAAGCTTGATGACTTAGATGGATGAGCTAATCTTGGGGACTCGAGGGTTAGCTTTTGGTTGTCTTCTAGGTCAAGGTCTGCTTGGTTTAGAAACCTTAGTAATTGAAGCATCCAACTGAGCACCTTCCACAAGCATAACTTGTGGTTTTTTTAGTGGAGGAGCTTGAAACATTGGTAGTTCCATAAGAGCACTCTATGTGGATTAGCTATGAGCAAAAGTGTTCGACGTGCTATCATTTAAAAGGTCATCGGGGATCCTAATCTCACTAGACCTTACTAACCTGCTCATTTCAAAATATAAATAAATAAATAAATAAGGACATTTAAAGAGGAAAGGATCTAAAACATTAACCTATGAGGATAAGTGAAGAAATTGGAAAGAAATTTAGGGAAGAAAAAATATAAAAAGGCAAAGGAAATGAGCAGAGCAAGATGAAGTAGAAAATTAGAAGGCAAAGTGAAAAAGGTAGAAATGGAGAAATGTTAAGGGTATTTATAGAAGAATAAGACCGTTAGATTGAGGGCGTGTGTGTGGGCTAGATGCTCTAGGACTTATGAAATTAATCACATTTATAGCAGTTTTACAAGACTCGAGGAGAAATGATTATTGTTATGAAATTAATCACATTCTATGAGGTTATTATTAGTGTAGAGATCAAAGGAATGCCTCATTTTATTTAAATGTTTGATTTACTTGGGTCCCAATAGGTGCTCGGTATTATCAACATAAATGTCTCTTACCTCAAGGGAGGGGGGCAACTTATGATAATCGAACTATTCCTTTTAGGTTCCTATGGGTAACCTAGTTTCTTAGCTATTCAGATTACCCAGGATCCGAGTTGCACCTCTCAATAGTGTTGTATTGATAAATCCTACTTGGGCGAGGAATTAGTAGTCACCCAATAAGGGTAACTCATATTCTAGAAACTTAGCTCAGTTTCCTACTTAGGCTACATATCTTTCCCCATAGGAATTCTATGGACGTCAGGAATCCTAGCTGAAAGAGGACTCTCACCCATATAAATAGGTAGGGTATCAGGCATTTCTCTCTTTATTAGCCAAATCTACTCTCAAAACATTTTGAATACCTTTATTGACTTGACCATGTTGGGAATTATCGATTACATGCATCTCATACATAAGCGAAATTTAAAATTTTTAACCAATAGATTTGATCTTGCCATGAATTTACAATATAAATATTAATGAGAATAAGAAAATCACCTTTGGTTTTTGTTGATTAGTTGATTTTCCTTCTCACCGGGTTGTTGCAAGCCACAGTGTCTAAAATCGAACACCTCCAATGAGTAATCCACACTAGAGAAGGATTGAATGAACCAACTAAGGAAGAGAACAAGGGCTGGCTGATATCCCTTGATGCTAGCAAGGGACAGCTAGGATTAGAGAATGAGAGAAAACCCTTTTTTCTTAATTGTTCAACTTAATCCTAATACCCTATCACTTGGATTTTTATAGTTAGGTTAAAAATCCAACTTCATAATAGGATTGGGCTCTTTAAAATTTCTGGAGAATTATTAATTGGGCTTTTGGAATTATTAATAATTTATTTGGGCTCAATTAAATCCAATTTAAGCCCTTTCACAAAAGACTATACACAAAACCCACAAACTAGGCCCTTTGTGTATATACTTGGATTTAATTACCTAAATGAATTCCAAATTCAACCAAATTAAATATGTAGGCTCCATAACACTTATGAAATATATTTAATTTATTTTGGTCCACGAATTAGGCCTCTAAGGCCTTCTGTTTGTAGTTGACGTGTAACCCTTCTTTTGAAGGGTTTTTATGCTAACTTCACTTCTTTGGGCCTCTTTAATTCCTCCAATAGATCTATTAATTATTATATCATCCCTATAACACTTATATTCCAATAATAATTAATTATGAAATACATTATTTCAATTAGGTCCATTTTACAGAACATTTCTAAAAAGTTCTGCAAACAATTTTACCTGATTATAATTAATTAAACTCTTTAATTAATTATTCTCTTATTTACCTCTATATCCCCATAATAATATCAAATATTATTATCCTTGTCATTTTATCATTTTCTCTATATGTGTGTGACCTATTAGGTTCCTGTTCATATTGGTAGTATAATATATAATTGTGAGTTCTATTCAAAACTCACATGATTTAAACTCCTTTAAATCATTTTATCAATCCCTATTGATATTTACGATAAATTATTATACAAGTCATGATTGGCCTCTAGCTAGGCATCATGACTACCCAAATGTCAGGAAAGTCAAGTGGTTTGACTATACCCTTCCATAGAACTATTACCGTGCAATTACTCCTTTCACCACTCTTATCTCAATTAGATTCTGAGTATAGATTTCTATCAACTCATATAAATCTAATTATGTATGTTCTATTAATTTAACCATTGTTCCCAAAATGCCCTTCATGGATCTTTATCCATCTTGGCATATTACTCTAGCCAGAGATTCTCTGAAAAAGGCAATTATAGAATCATGTGAGATAACTTTCCTTAATAAATCTGGGATGGTGAATCCTTTGTCAATCACTCAACTATCTTCAAGTAGGTCATGATATACCCTATCTCCTAACTATGTTCACCCCCAGTTTGAAATAATCAGTTATGGAGTCAAAGTATACCACTTGCTACTTAAGATAACTTTGGTGATCTCAAGTCTAAGGATACTTGCACAATCGCTATGTGGAGATTCCTCACTGACATAGATTTAATATCCATGTGAGGATTCTCTTTGTAGTTCTCCAATGAACTTGTTCTTCTAACAAGCATCCACATGTTAGCTTTGATTATCTTTCATTATCACAGTTATGAGAACTACTGCTTGAACCATTCAATAAGCATAATATGTGCTAGTCTATTCGAATTAACAATGTCCTGTCTTGTTAATTTTATGACTAGGGATATTTAGATATTAACACATTTTCATGCAATAAAAACCTCATATCATGAACACTTTCATGATTGCCTTTCCACCGTGTTTATAATATCAAGGACTTCATTTATTAATTTAAGATTTACAAACTCATGTATTTAAACATAGTATTAACAAATGAATAATGCCTTTTATTAAGAATATAAATTTATACATATGAAATACACCCCTTTTACATGGACTCTAGGGCATAATCTCTAACAATCTCCCACTTGCACTAGAGCCAATCACTTATATGTCTTAGACCCATGCTATTTATATGGTGATCGTGCTTCATTTGGGAAAGTGCTTTAGTGAGGGGATCTGCCACATTATCATCTGTGAGGACCTTTTTCTATTTTCACATCATTTCTAGCTACTATTTCCCTTATGAGATGGTAGCATCTGAGAACATGCTTGGATTGCTGATGAGACCGTGGTTCCTTTGCTTGTGCAATGGTTCCATTATTGTCACAATAAAGAGGAATCGGATCAATAATGCTAGGTACCACTCTTAGTTCAGATATGAACTTTTGATCCATACTATTTCTTTAGCTACTTCTGAAGCAGTAATGTATTCAGCTTCTGTTGTGGAATTAATAGTTGTTTCTTGTTTGGAACTCTTCCAACTAACTGCCCCTCCTCCTATTATAAACACATAACCAGACTGTGATTTACAATCATCCTTATTAGATTGAAAGCTAGCATCAGTATACCCATTTATTTCCAAACTGCCCTCTCCATATACCAAGAATATATCCTTAGTCCTTCTCAAGTACTTAAGGATATTCTTGACAGCTGCCCAGTGTTCCTCTCCAAAATTGGATTGGAATTTGCTTGTGACACTCAAAGCAAATGCTATATCTAGACGCATACATAATTTAGCATACATGATAGAACCAATTGCAGATGTATATGGTATTCTATTCATGCTCTCTATCCTCTAGTGTCTGCAGACACATGGATTTAGAAAGAATAAAGCAACTATAACCACATGCAAGATATAAAAAGAGAAGATAAAGGTTTAGGTTGAAGAAATAATTAAAAGCAATAACACAAAATTATAGATTTATGAAACCTAGAAAGAAAGAGCAAATATATCCCTAATTCCAATTCATGCAATATAAGGACCAAAATGATTTACTTATGAAGAGCGAGTTGCCATAGCTACAGAAAAAGAGAACCAAAATGATAAGATGAAAAGAAGATGGAGGGAGTAAGGAAATTTAATATAATTTTTGCACACAGTGGGGAAGAATTTCTTCCCCATCCTGTACATGCATTCTGCCTCGTTTAACAAATTTCAATTTATTGACACATGGTGGGGAAAGTTTTCTTCCCCATCGTGTAAAATGCTACTAGAACTACTTTTTTTGCAATTTAAATTATGTACATGGTGAGGAGGGTTTTCTTTCCCATTGTCTTCCTTACACAATGAGGACATTGTGTCTTTTAAGTGTGGGGAAGCTAGCAGCTAGTTTGTCTGTAGGATTAGTTTTAAATTTTTATGTTTTGTTATGTTGTGTTATGGAGTTTTTCTTTTTGAGGTTATCGCCTAGTAGCATATGTAGGAAATATTTGCATAGTTAATTATAAGTCTATTGGATACATTTACTAAAATAGAATTAAGGATTTTTTTTGTTTTAATATGATTATGCTTCTATGGATAGGCATGTTTAGGTAAAGTACTTTGGTATACATTTCTTTTAAGCCAAGTTTCTTTAAGTGTGTTCTTTAACATAGTGAGTTTTGCATGATGTAGATTTTTATCATAACCATGGTGAGCTTTTGAGCCTTAATGACATTAAAATTCTTTGTTGAGAGAATTCCTCTTGTATTCATTACTCTAGAACTTGTGTTAGATAATTTTTGATATCACATTTAGTATATAATATGCATGAGAAATGATAAGGGCATTAGAAGTAACCTATTTTAGCTTGCTTAAATAGCTAACCTTTTTGACTTTAGGTAGCCATTTTGAGCCTAAACCATTTTATTCATAAGCTTATTTTTAGCCATGCGCCAATTTCTAATGAATTAAACCTTTCTTTTTGAACCCTTATGTGGAAATGTAGTAATGCTTTGATGAGTAGGATATAGTATTGATATTTAGTAAGCATGAATTATAAGCATGAATCATTTTTTATCCCTGAAGTTTAAAGCCACTAGTATTTTCCATTTGATAATAAAAAAAGAGAAGAAGAAGAAGAAGAAAACTACTACACTAGTTTGCTTTAAAAAGAATGAAAAAAAAAATTAAGAGAAGCAACTAGTTGAAGTTAAGCATGATGTAAAAACTAGTGGAAATTGAAGAATGTTGTAAGGGGATATATAAATTTCATTAGGAAAGATAGATATCATGCTTTAATTTTTACAATACGAAGTCTTACTTGTTTAAGTAATTGTTGTATTCTTCCACAAAAATGAGCTACTTAACCAAAATTTTTCTACCATAACCTAAGCCAAGCTATAACCCTTTAAAGACCCTTTTGATTTTGTACATTATTTTATGCTAGTGATGGAGATTTTTATTTAATACAAGCTTATGGTATGTGGTGGTACAAGAGGAAATACGAGTTAAACACAATCCATTAAACACCTAAGTGATGTAAGGCAGAAATTAAGAGAGCATAGCTCTACATTTTGTAATACATGCTAGGTTAGAGTACATGTTGTAAGAAATTATGAGCTTTATATATATGTACTTTACGTTCTCTTGTTTATCTTATTGGAGGCATATGAGTATTAAACCTTATAGATCCAAGATTTTGTTTTTGTATTTGTTGACATTGACTTCATAATTAATATGTTAAAGAAACCTTGCATGTGTTAACTTATGTTTAATTTTCATGACTTGAAGAAGGAGACAAGCAAAGGAGAATACATCTTTTGTGAAGGAAAAAGGGTTGAGAGATCCCCTTCTTCTTGTTCTTAATTTTATTTCTTCCTTGTAAACTTTATATGAATATTATTTTTCCATTTGATTATATATGAACAAGTACTGTTTTTCCATTTACTTAATTGATCTTTGAACGTAGAATTTGCTATTAAAATTATATTAGTATCATTATAGGTTGAGGAAAAAGACCTTAGATGGAAATTCCTTTTCTGAAAATTAATATAATGGTCATAAATAAGGGAGTTAGCGAGAGCAACGTCTTATTGAAAGTTAATAGGAAATTCATTATCAAAGCATAGTTAAAGAGATCACATGTGGAGATAATTGTTATAGGTTTGTAGTTAATCTTAAAATATGTAATTAAAATCAACTAGTTCATTAACGAGAGTTGAGAATTAGCACTTTAATTGCATGTCTTAGGCAATTTAATTCATGTCGAGTGAGTGGATTGGAAATTTATTCCAACTTGGCTTACTAATAAGATTAAAACATATTAATTAAAATAATGGTATCAAGCGCATGATTATTTAATTTCATTATATTTATTGTCTTCTTTGATTATATTTAACTAGGATTTAATTTACACAATAAGGTAGTTTAGAATTAATTTCCACTTACAGACATCGTAAACAAGATTAAAATTGAGTAGTAATAGTGGGTAATTTAAATCAACATTTTCTCGTGGGATCGATATCTGAAGTACTATAATCGGTACACCGTATACTTACGGTATTTAAGCTTCTAGAAAAAGCATATCACCCATCATGTCATACCATTCTAGAACAAATTGATTTCACTTTTAAATGGCATAGGGTGGTGTACACACCAAGTCCCGAGGTAGTTCAGATAAAGGAAATGTGATGGCAGTGGAATTATTTAAACAATGACAATTTAATAATTCTATTTTATAATTGGAAGACGAAAGGAAAATTTATGAGTACATGCTAAATATGTTGGAAATGAAGACAAAAAGGTAATTTGATAACAAATGTAAGCAATAGGGACTAAATTGTATTAAAATACAAAATTTAGAATCAAACTGTAATTGATGGTTAAATTGGTGAGAAAAAAATAAAATTGTAATTAAGAGAAGAAGTCATAAAGACAAGGACTAAATTGTAAATTTTACCTTAAAAGTGAATTTAATGATTAAATTGAAATAAAATATAACTTAGGTGTTAGAATTATAAAAGTAAGATGGAATGGATATAATAGGAGGTAAAGTAATAATTAAATGATAAAACTAATTAAAATAATGGCATAATCATAAATAATGAATAAAATTAGCATAATAGAGGGAAAATTGTAATTTTGTAGTAAAATAGATAAATTGAGGACAAAAAAAATTTAAAGTAAAATATGAAATAAGAGAATACAATAATTTGATGTAAGATAATATATATGTGATGATAAAATAGTAAATTTGATAAAAATGGTAAAATATGGATAAAATCATAATCTGATGAAGTAAATGAGAAATTTAAGACAAAATAGTAAATAAATAGTAAAAATGAGGAAATTTGGGACATAGTAGTAATTTTGACAATAAATTAGCATTATAAGGGTAAATTGATAATTCTAATGGTAAACTGCGAATTAAGTGTTTAAAAGTATGAACATAGTAAAATAAGTGATGAAATAAAGAAAAATAAAAGTTGGGTAAAAAAATTTAAAATTGGAACTAACTAGTTATCCTAGAATAAGAAATTGATGTAATAAAAATAGTTCATAATATTTTCCATTATAGGAAAATTATTAAATGAAGAAAATTATATTAAGAGAATTTATTTAAATTGTAAGTAAATATTATTGCTTGCTTGTGTGCATGTGACATGAAATATTTGGTCTAAATATCCACCACTAAGCAACTTAATTGCTACATTACAAGTGCAGATGAAGAACAAAGGACAAGGTCGGAAGTGAAATTTAAATATGTGTGGAATGTGAATGTATTTAGGAAAATATCATGTAAATCATAAAAGTTGTATTATTTTGCATGTATATATATAAGCTATAAGCAGGATGTCAGCATGTAAATTAAATTTGTGTATGTATTTAAGTATGATGGGTTTTATAAATGTTGTGGTAATTCTTCAAGTACTTGATTTACCGATTAGTACTTAAGATATCATTCCCACAAGAACCAGATTGGTTATCACACATAATGACTCAATCTCAATCTTGTTTACAATGTTCAATAATCGGGTTGCAAAATTAAACTACTAATGTTATACTAAGACCAAAATATTAATTAAACCTAATTTAGTTATGGTCAAAGAAGACAATTAGGACTAATGATATGAGTTTGTTAATATGAAACTTGATATTATTTTCTTGATTAAGATGCAACCTTTATATTGCAAGCCAAGTTGGATCCAAGTTCTGATTCACTCTCTCGACATGAAACAGAAAGCCTAAAACATGCAATTTATGATTTTAACCCTCAACTCTCATTAATGAATTAGTTAATCTAAAACACATATTTTAAGATTAATAACCAACCTATAGCAATTATAATAACATATCGATCTCTCAAGTAATGTTATGACAATGAACTTCTATTAGCTTTAAGGAAGAATATTTCTTTCAACTATACTCTTACTTACAATGATCATACATAAGGTACTAATGGAAAGTTCTACAATAAAATACTACTTGAATTAATAAAAAAAAAAATATAAACATCATTGTTCAAGTTCTTAAGATATCATTTAAGCATTTACAAAGAAGTAATAGATGAAAATAATAAAAAGAGATCTCTCAACCCTTTTTTATCACTAAAAAGATTCTTCTTCTTCTTCTTCACTTGTCTTCTTTTCAAAAGATTAATTTTTCTAAATTTTTACAACAAAATAACAAAAATTATTATCTAAAAACTTATGTCTCTCCTTTCTTCTTCACCATCCTTGTTTTATATATCCTCATGCCAAGCAGTGTGTCCCCTTCAAGTTCCCTTATAGAGGTACAAAACCTTTGCTGGAAACCATGCCTCTAGAGGTGCCTTGTGCCCGCGACAGGACACACTCCCTCAATAGTTGACTTTTCTTCTTCCTTAACTTTCTCTTCTACTACCTTGCTTGGTTTCGCTCATGAAGTATGCCACACCCACGATAGGGACTTTATTTTCAAGCTCAATTATTGCCTTCTTATCCTTTCTTTCTCCACTTTACTCCTAAACAAGCACAGAACCCACAAAAACATAAATGATACCACATTTCACACAAAAATAACTAAAACTAAACATTTACTCAACAAACATACACATAAAACACTAAATTAACATGCACTAAACTACTCACATCAATTCCCCACACTTAAAATTTTGCTTGTCCCTAAGAAAAAACTTAAAATGCAAGAACAAAAAATACACACATCAATAAAAACACTAGAGGGACACCATAGATCCTTTATATCATATAAATATCTAGTCAACACATGAAACCACTTCCATCCCATACAATATATAGGTCTATATCAAAAATTTCCCAAATTATATCATAGTCCATCAAACATCAACATCTATGTACATCTTCCTAGAGAACATGAAAATGCAAAGCTCAAGAATCTAAGTACCATATAAATTGAAGTTCTTACAATATGTAATAAGTTTATAAATTTCACATTTCCTAGAATAATTCTCCCGAGATAAACCTTTTTCTCACATCACTCAAGTATTTAATGATTTAGTGTTTCCCTTATTCCCTAGATACATCCATACATGCCATAAGCTTGTAAATGAGTACCAATATCCACTACTAGTAAAAGTCAATGCACAAAATCAAAGGGTCTTTTTATGGGTTGTAACTTGGCTTAGGTTAAGGAAAGATAATTTTGGATAAGTAGCTTCAAATGTGGGACGAAAAATAACAATCCTATCACATGAACTACAACTTAACATAATACATGATAATTTGCATTCTAAAGCTTATTCCTTATTCTAGTTCTCTCTTTTCATTTCTTTTGATGTCCTCAATTTTTTTCACTTTGCATTGTTATCTCTTTATACACACTAAATTCTTTTTTCTTTCTTTCTTTCTTTTCTTCTTTATCTTTTTACTCTTTTGTTGTTTTTTTTCTTTTTTATTTTTTTATTTATCCTGCACCTAAACTGACTCGCTTTATCTTAAAAGTATCAACGTACTTTACTATGTTATTAAACCATGAATCATTAAATATAAAGATCTTTTGAAGAAAATGAATCTAACAGAAGTGTTGTACAAATAAAAACTTTATTTTATAAACTTGAGTCTTTTAGAACATTTAAGATTTACGTCCAATAATATTTAGAACCATACATCATTTGAC